>MU225383.1:15945-28750 GCA_018584345.1 Thuja plicata
GAATCATTGCATCTATGGAGGTAGCACCGCTGGTAAGCTTTCATTAGGTTTGATCCCCGTCCACTTGCTAATTTCTTCATCCATAGGAGTAGTAGTAAGGTAGCAAGTAGCTTAGTAGTGAGAGTTCAATGAGTGAAGTTGGAAGTGACATAAATTAAGGAGGAGGAATCAAGGGAATATACATTGAAAAGCTAAGTCCCCATCACCATCATAGCAAGAACTGAATATCCTTGAAGAAACAACGTAAGCCCGCCGAMGTGATTACCAGCAAATCACATCATTATAACTGAGTTAGGATCCACAGGTGTAAGGAACCTTGGAGTATTTCCTCATGTCCTTCATGAGTAACTACTTTTCAAGAGAGGGTTGAGTGTTTGATATCCTGTATCAAGTGTTTAGTCCTATATGTTATGTAGTGGTACAAAACTCACATCAACAGAACCCAAAAATTTTAACCTCTTGTAAACATAACATGTCTAGACTATGAAGTCTGCGATGGGTATCACAAACATAGTACTTTCTGGAGAGGTTAGTTATACCTCGCACATTCTAGGACAAAAAATTCATAAAAACTCTTGCATGGTCTCCTCATCCCCAAGGGAGGAGAAACTATTCTGCAAGAAGGCTGATACAGATCCAAAGCTGGGGAGTAAATCTCCAGAAGAGGTAAACCACCTTTTATTTGGGTTGTCTGTGTGTCCATTAGGACTACAAGACTGGCACAAAGACCAGGAGGAAATCAAAGAATCCATTGGCGGCGCGAGCACCACTTCTAGAGTGGAAGGCTTCGCGGTAGAGCTTTTCCCCTGGATAATAGGGTTTGAAATAAGTGGTGGTGGCACATTAGTGGAAGGAGGAGATTTTCCAACCGAAGGTGACACAATAGTGGAAGTGGCTTGCGTTGTCTTGGAGCTTGAGGCATTATTTCCTTTTCACAAAACTGTAGACCATTCTTCTTTTTTTTCCAGCTTTTGTATTTTTGGCTGGTGCTTCCTTTGGCAGTGGCTTTACTTGAGGGGTAGCTAGCGGGAAATCCTTAATCTTGTGTTCTACCGATTGACACCGATAATAGGTGTTGGGCATGTTTAAATAGAGCACTTTTTGAGAAATGGCGAGAGAACCAACCTAGATTTCAACAGTGTCCTTGAGGTCCCTAGAAAGGTCAACCTCAACATAGACACGCTTCTGGGGGCGAGCATTGAAATATTCATCATGTTCCATGACAATGACCTTACCAAGGGTTTTAGCAATGGACTCAATAAATGACCAGCATGGCAAAGGGAGACCAGGAAACTCAACCCAAATAAGAACCCTAAGTTTCTTGTCGTTCAAGACTGTGAAGTCTCGAGACCATCTCTAAAAAACAAGCAGGGATGACCTAACAGTCCAGGGCCCGCGACTAAAAATTGCTTCCACCTGGGAAGGGTTAGCAAAATGGAAAAGGAAAAAACCTTTGGTAAGGTTTTGCACACCGTCAAGGTAGACCCCATGAGGGGTCCAACTCTTCCTCACCCAATCTTTGAGGATACTTTCAGGAGGAGTACGACCCACAAAATATCCAATCAGAGTATGATTTTCAAACCATTCACATGCAAAATCAAATTCTTGTAGATTAAGAACAATATCAGGGTTACCTCGTGAAAGGCCTTCGGGACAAACTTGTGAGGACGTTTGTTCAGAGGAGGCACCATGGCTTTCCAAAGCTTCAACTCACGCACCAGCATCAACTGCTAGGCCAAAGTTGGCCAGAGCCATACTAAAAGCTAACCCTAATGCAAAAATCCTGTAGTAAATGCGGTATGACATATGGAAAGCTCAAAGCAAAGACATAGACAGGATGTTGTATGCATGAAACCCTAGCAGAGTGAAAAAACCAAAAAAATTGCACAAAATATTTTTTCATCAATCGCTCCTCTTGGGGAAACCTTGCTTGAGATTCTTATTTTTGACATTTCAATTACCTATTTATAGGGGTGTTGACCTTGTCTTTTTCAATCTTCTTATTTTTGTCCTGATGTGTTCCCAAATCGATCACACGTCTAGGTTGTGTTGTGATCTCAAATCGATCTCACACTTCAACTGCATTCTTTGACTACATGTGTTCCCATGAAGATCACACATTAGTCAAAGAGGGGCAAATGTATGCACCCTAAAATTGTCGCCTAGACTATGGCCCCCCATTCTTCAAATTTATCAAATGACTAATCAATTTATCAAATTCCTGAATCAATGCTTTGCAACATTTTCAATTCAAATCAATTTCCTTGATCAAATTGTAATTAATTCAATTATTTCAATATTTCCTAAGGTTTGATCATTTCATCAATAATCTTATTTAATTAAAAGAAAACATCCCTTTTAATTAAATGTTCTTATCTTATTTAATTAAAATAAATCTTTTAATTAAATGTTCTTATCTTATTTAATTAAAATCTCTCTTTTAATTAAATAATATTATCTTATTTAATTAAAATCTCTATTTTAATTAAATACAATAATCTTATTTAATTGAAAGAAAATCCTTCTTTAATTAAATAAATAAAATCCCCACTTAAAGCTCTCTTTTTGATGAAAAAATGAAATAAATCAAATTAAAAAATAAATAAAACTCCTTTTTCTCCACGCATATTCCTAAGTGGTGGGCTTTTTCCTCTTACTTGCCTTTTTATGGATTTATACCACATTTCTCTTGAGGATGCATTCCTCTCCACACTTTCGTTTATAAGGAGCCCTCTCCTTCTCATTTTAGGGATAAAAAAAATCAGAGAGATATAGAATTTTTATGCTATTGTTATGCTGCAGGTTTGGAGAGTAATTTTGGTGGAGAATTTGAGCACTTGAGCTTGGATATTGCAACTTCTCTCTTCTTGTCTTCTTCTTTCATGCCCCATGACAATCCATTTAGATTAATATTGCACTTGCATATTAGATTAGATTCACGTTTCCTTTCATAGATTAATCTTGGATTTGTATTTCCTTTCATAGAATAATCATGCATTGTTATCATATAGATTAATTTCCTTTCTTGCATTGTTATCATATAGAATAGCTTTCATTTACATGCATATTTGATGATCATGGAGACTAGCATTCTTTCTTTTCCTTTTTTATGGTGTACCTGCAGGGGCACAAACTAGGTCAATCTGAGGGCCTCCATTACAAACCCTTGCACTCCATGAATAGAGAGATATGAGTCTCCATTCGAGACCTCATTCTTGAGAAATCTTGAATATAATGACTCATAGAAGTGTGACACATTTTTAGCACACACTTATCAAATTTATACTGCTCGTTGAATTCCCTTGGTTTCTTTTCTTAGACTTTACCGAGTAGCAGTAATTAAACTTAGTGTTTACCAACCAATCCTATTTTAGTAATGTGTAAAGAAAAAAATTAAAGAAATAAACCATATACAAATTTGACACATGGATTTTTAACATGGAAACCCTATTAAGGGAAAAAACCACTTGGGACGGGTAACCCAAAATTTTCACTCTTCTAAAGTGAGCTCGGTGAAGAGCCAACCTTGTTAAAGGTTACAAACACACTGTTAAGTGTGACCTTATTAGAGGATTTAAAACTAATAGTTTATCTTTTGACCTAGCATTCACTATGTTGTAAACAAGGAAACCTTTTGATACTCTTAAGTATCTCAATACAATAAGGATGGTTAAATCCCACTAGGTTAAGAGATTTTTTGAATTAATGGTTAAACTAAAACAATAAATGATCTGTTCAATAATATAAATTTAACTTGAAGATTTCAGATCTATTGTTAGTACATAATACCGCTCTAATCAATGTTCTCTTCAATTCCTTTTCTCCCCTTCTTTCTTCTTTCTTCTCGGTGAATGCCCTTGCTTCTGTTGCTCTGTGTTTGCAGAATTTCTTTGGCTCTGTTCTTCATCCTGTATGATCAAATCTACATGAAGACTTCTATCTTCACCAGAATTATATTCAACATTCCTCTTTTCATAATGAATTCCTTGTCTCTTTATATAGACATGATCATCCTCTCAATATCCTTATATTTCTTGTTCTTGATGTAGATTGCTTCTTGATCTGCAAATCTCACCATGCATTGCTTTAATCTTTAAAGCTTTGCTATAGTTTTTGATGCAGTCAAGGTTGGAGGATCCAATAAAGTACTGGTGCAAGAGAAACTTAAATAAAATAAGTGTTCCTATGGAACCTAGGGGTTCTCTCAAGGTCCTAAGAGGCCTTTAGTAATGATAAGACATTGGGTTAATCATTAGATCACCTTGTAAGGTCATAGTTTCAAGATTGGCACATTATGAGCCCTTTGGTAACTATGAGTCATTAATGATCCAAAACCCTAGGAATAGGTTATTTTTGAGTTTTTAATGTTTGGATCCACTAGGGATCACAAAAATAACATCATGACCAAGTTTGGTCGCTAGATTTGCAAAATTGCAAAAAATGTAAAAGTTGCTCAAAAGTTGTCAAGCAACTTTTGAGCAAACTTAACAACTTTTTGAAAATAACTCCCAAATGGTCAAAACAATTCAAACTTTTCATGTAACCATTGGGAGTTCCTACAAAATCCCTTTCAAGTAGGTGTTAGGCTAATGATGTAATTTTTCATTTTGAAATTAATAAAATAACCATTTTCTTGCACTTCTCAAGAAAAAGTCATTGTGTATGGTCAGGTACGGATAGAGGGACATGAAAGTATGACTCCAAGGGTTAGTTCTTTTAATCTTCTTCCATTTTGTTTTGGTCTCATGTGTTGACCATTTTTGGTTTGAAATTTATAGAATTTACAAACTCACTGCCTGGATTAGAGGCCCTAAATCAGGTTTTCTAAGAAAATTAAGTGTATTTCCACTTTCCACCATGGGAATTCAATGACCCTTGGTGGAAAGATTTTCCATATGATTCTCTTTGATATTCTGCAAGATAGGTTCTTCAATTCATAGGGAAATGAAAATGAAGTGATGCCCTAGGTGTATATCCTTATGTATGCACCTATCCAGAATTAGGACAACATTCATAACTTTTGTTTTGGGATTGACCAGAAGCCCTAAGTTAGAGGAAGAGACATTTGTGTACACCCTCACATGAAACAATCTTCAATTTGGGAATTGGATGCATCTAAAAGACACTTGTAGTGTAAATGGAGGCCTAATTAAGGCTAATTAGTGGAGCAATTTGGTGTGTCATCCTTTCTTCTTATCATTTCAAAGTTCTAGGGCTTGAGTCCAAAGTACTAGGCCATAATGGGTGTCTAATTCCCCAACCAATTCATAGGGTTATGTGGAAGAATCTCACTTGAGATCACTTTTCCCTCTGAAAAAGGCTACAAGCATAGTCTTGGGTTTGTGAAACAACCATGGCATATGGATTGAAATTGAGTGAAAGAACCCATGGAAATAAATGGTAGGGACCTAAATAGACCATACCTATAAGCATAGGTCACCCCTGGTCTTATATGTCACTTTGGGGGTATTATTGTGAATGAGGGTCATTTGCTTGTGAAGCCAACCTTGGTAGTTGGTGTTGAAGGATTGGTGAAACCTAGTGATTAGGTTGCTCTTGGGGTTTTGGGGTTGTATTGGCCTTAACCAAGTCCTTATCCCACACTTGTGATGAGTGTTAAGCATTTTGGCCTTGAAATTTGGTGATCTAGGTTACTTTTCCCTATTTGAGACATTTGACAAGCTTCCAGTTACCCACTTTGCATCAAGTGGTATCAGAGCCAGGTTTTCTCCTGAGGATGAGGATATTCCTTCAAGGGTTACAAAAATTGAGTTAGCAAAGATGGTGAGAGAACAAATGGAAACAAATGTAGCCTTGACAAGGATATTGTAAGTGTTGGTGAACAAGGTAGAGAGGGGTAAAGAAGTTGCGTCTGGTGATGAAGATGGGAGTGAGTTAGATGAAGACACCCCTTATCAGGATGTGGACATTCCTATAGACTAGAGAGCCTTCATAGATGCCTTGAAGTCCATGGGGAGAAGAACCATGGAGGAGAAGTTGGATTTTATGACTTTCAATGGGAAGATGAATGCAGACTTGGTCTTGGATTGAATAGAGGCCCTAACAAGCTTCTTTGAGTGTGAGGACATCCCTAAGAAGAAGAGAGTCAAAATAGTAAGATCCAAGTTGAAGGGAGCAACCCTAACTTGGTGGAACTTCATCCAAACAGAGAGGGTGAAGAATGGGAAGAGTATGATCTCTTCATGGAACAAAATGATTGCATTGGTCAAGGACACCTATGTGCCTAAAGACTATTGGGTACAACTCCATAGGAATAATAAAAGCCTAAAGAAAAAGGACATGGATGTGGGCTCATATACTGAGGAGTTCCTAAAGTTATGTATGAAGACAAATGTGGTAGAAGATGACAAGGAAAATTTAGCAAGGTATATGAATGGGCTTAAAGTATCCATTCAAGAGGAACTCAGCCTACACTGCCCTACCACAATGAACAAGTGCTATCAAATGGCACTCAAGGTAGAGGAAAAGTGGAAGAGAAAGAAAGAGTTTGGAAAGGGAAAGAGTAATGACAGTGGGAAGAACTTCAGAGGGAGAGGAACCTCTTGGAATAGAGAGCAATACAGTGGTAATAACAACAGGACCTCTGTCCAAGGAGACAAAGAGAACAATGATTCAAACTCAAGAGGAAACTATAGAGGGAGAAGACCCTTCAATAGGGGAAGAACAAACACAAGAAGAGGAAATGGACCACTAAGGTGTTACTACTATAATCAGTTGGGACACCATGCAGGAAGATGCCCTAAGAAGAGGAACAATAACAACCAATGAGAAAGGAGAGAAAAATTCATTGAAGAGGACAAGAAAGAGGACAATACAAGGGACTTAGAACCAGAGGAAGGACAATGCTTGATTATGAGACAAGTCTTCCTCCAAGTTCCACAAAGCCAAGAACCTCCTCAAAGAATGAACTTCTTTAGGACAAAGATCAAATGCAATGGGAAGGTATGTAACTTACTTATTGATTCTGGCTCAACTGAGAATTTAGTGTCTTGTGAAATGGTTCAAAAACTAAATCTTCCTAAAAAACCTCATCCTTTTCCTTACCACGTGTCCTGGTTAACAAAGGGTCAACAAACTTTAGTCACTGAACAGGCATGGATAGAGTTTTTAATATCATATTTTAAAGATAAAGTTCTCTGTGATATTGTTGAAATGGATGCATCCCACATTATTCTAGGTAGGCCTTGGCAGTATGATGTTGATGCCACACACCATTGTAGGAAAAATACCTACTCTATCACCAAGCATGGGAAAACATTCACCATGAAACCCCTACCTGATAACAAGACTGAGAAAGAACCAACTGTCATAACCATGGAGGAGAAAGAAATGTTAAAAGTTTTGAAAGAATCTGAAACTAAAGCTTTTGTCCTAATATCCAAGCCTAAGGATAGTATAAGGTCTGATCATGTTGGTCCTATACTAGATGAAGTGAAGAAACTGCTTGCTAAATACAGTGATGTCACTACTAGTGACCTACCCACAACCCTCCCTCCCCTAAGAGATATCAGTCACCAAATTTGACTTGATACCTGGCTCCTCTTTACCTAACAAGGCTCCATACAAGATGACACCAGTCCAACCTGCAGAGATTGCAAGGTAGGTAAATGAACTATTAGAGAAGGGACTTATCCAAAAGAGCCTCAGTCCTTGTGTTGTCCCATCAGTTTTGGCTCCCAAAAAGGATGGCAAGTGGAGATTGTGTACTGAAAACAGAGCATTAAACAAGATAACCATAAGATACAGGTTCCCAATTCAAAGAACGGAGGATCTTCTAGACCAATTAGGCATTGCTTGTTAGTTTACCAAGATTGATTTAAAATCAAGCTACCACCAAATCAAAATTAAGCCAGGAGATGAGTGGAAGACAACATTTAAAAAAATTGAAGGATTATTTGAGTGGCTTGTTATGCAATTTGTCTTGAGTAACGCTCCTAGTACATTCATGAGGCTCATGAGTGAGATTTTTATTGATTTTATTGTCAAATTTGTGGTCATCTATTTGGATGACATTCTAATTTTCAGTCATAGTAGAGAGGAACACCTTGAACATGTGGAACAAGTTTTGAAGAGACTTCATCAGCACAAGTTAGTGATTAACTTGGAAAAGTGTATGTTCATGAAGAAGGAACTTGTCTTCTTAGGTTTTGGCATCTCCCAAGGAACTGTCAAAATGGATCCAGAGAAGGTTGTTGCAATAGTCAACTAGCCTCCACCAAATAACCAAGGTGATGTTAGAAGCTTTCATGGTTTAGCAACTTTTTATAGGAATTTTATAAAGAATTTTAGCCATGTGTGTGCTCCTATGTTGGACACAATAAAAGGTGGGAAAAAGACTAGATTTGAGTGGATTAAAGAAGTAACAGATGCATTTCAATGTCTTAATAATAGGGTGGCACAATACCCAATCCTAGAACTCCCTGACATCAACAAGGTATTCACAGTTGAAATAGATCCAAGCAACTTGGCTATAGGGGCAGTCTTGAGCCAAGAAGGTAAGGCTATAGCATTTTTTTCAGAAAAATTGAATGATGCCAAGAAGAGGTATTCTACCTATGATTTAGAAATTTATGCAATGGTTCAAGCCTTGAAAAATGGAGACATTACTTACTCCCTAAAGAATTCATTGTTTATACTAACAACCATGCATTAAGTTTTCTAAACAACAAGGAGAAGCTTGGAGTCAAACACATCAAATGGATGGAGCAGTTGCATGCATATACCTTCAACATAAAACATAAAAAAGGTGTGGAAAACAAAGTGGCTGATGCCCTAAGTAGAAGGATCACATTTGTAGAATAAATAAAACTTTAGAGTGTAGGGATTGATTCCTTAAAACACTTATATGCTGATGATCCAGAATTTGCAGAAGTTTTTGAGGTATGCACACAAATGGTGGGTAAATACCATACAGAGTTTTCTATTTTTCTAATCCAGAATGGAATCTTGTTTAAAGGAGCCCAATTGTGCATTCCTAAATGTTCCATGAGAACAAATATCATCAAAGAGAAACATTATGGTGGCTTAGGAAGACATTTTGGAATAGATAAGATGACTGAATTAGTGAAGAGAAGTTATTTTTGGCAAAAGATGGGAAATGAAATCAAGAAATTTGTTGAGTCTTGTAGTATTTGCCAGCAAGAAAAGGGTGTATCCACTAACCAAGGATTTTACCAACCCCTACCAATTCCCTCTAGGCCATTGGAATCAATTTCAATGGATTTTGTTATGGGTTTTCCAAGAACAAAGCAGGGTTATGATAGTGTTTTTGTAACAGTGGATAGATTTAGTAAAATGGTGCACTTTGTTCCTTGTAAGAGCACAAATGATGCTTCCCATATAGCACATATATTATTTAAAGAAGTGGTTATAATCCATGGTCTACCACAAACAATAGTGTCTGATAGACATGTGAAGTTTTAGGGTCATTTTTGGAGGACACTCTTCAAGAAGTTGGGCACAAACCTAACTTATAGTTTAGCATATCACCCATAAATAGATGGGCAAACAGAGGTGGTAAACATATCACTTGGTAATCTCTTAAGATGCCTAACCAAATAGTATACACAAAGTTGGGACATGATCCTACCTCAGGCAGAATTTGCATTCAATGACTCCATGAATAGATCCACTGGAAAGACACCATTCCAAATAGTATATGGACTTCATCCTAAAGGTCCATTGGATTTAGTAGAATTTCCATCTGATTTTAGAGTTAGTGCACAAGGATAGGAACTAGAAAAACTCATCTCTAAAGTGCAGACAAAAGTGAAGGAGGCACTATAACAGTCAACTATGAAATACAAAGCACAAGCAGACAAGAGGAGAAGAGAAGTTCATTTCAAAGTTGGGGATAAGGTATGGGCATATCTAAGGAAGGAGAGACTCCTTAAAGGAAAATACTCAAAGCTGCACATGAAAAAGATTGGACCTTGCACAATCCTCACCAAGATGGGAGAAAATGCATATGAGATTTCTTTTCCCCCTACTTTAATGATTTCTCCTATTTTTAATATTGTAGACCTCGCTCCTTATAAGTGTGTTGCAGACATTGTAAATGTGTAGGGATCACAAGTTGAAGATGATGGAGACTATGTGATAGATCTCCCACCAAGCAAGCAAGTGGAGTTAGACACCATTCTAGAAACCAAAGTCTTGAAGTAGACAAGAAAGAATAAGTACATGCAATACTTAGTGCAATGGAAAAGACTACCTCCAATAGATGCTACCTAGATGACAAAGGACCAGATCCAACAACATGGAACCACTGTTGACCAGCTATCCTCAAGTGGGAACTTGAGTTCAAATCTCATGGGGAGTATGGTGTAGGAGCACCATAAATAAAATAAGTGTTACTATGGAACCTAGGGGTTCTCTCAAGGTCCTAAGGGGCCTTTAGTAATGATAAGACATTGTGTTAATCACTGGATCACCATGTAAGGCCATAGTTCCAAGATTGGCACATTATGAGCCCTTGGGTAACTATGAGTCATTAATGATCCAAAACCCTAGGAATAGGTTATTTTTGATTTTTTAATGTTTGGATCCACTAGGGATCACAAAAATAACATCATGACCAAGTTTGGTCACTAGATTTGCAAAATCGCAAAAAATGTAAAAGTTGTCAAGCAACTTTTGAGCAAACTTAACAAATTTTTGAAAAACAACTCCCAAATAGTCAAAAAAGTTCAAAATTTTCATGTAACCATTGGGAGTGCCTACAAAAACATTTTCATGTGAGTGGTAGGCTAATGATGTAATTTTGCATTCTAAAATTAATAAAATAACCATTTTCTTGCACTTCCCAAGAAACAGTCATTGTGTACGGTTGGGTACAGACAAAGGGACATGAAAGTCTAACACCAAGGGTTAGTTATTTGAATAATCTTCCATTTGGTTTTGGTCTCATGTGTTGATCAGTTTTGGTTTGAAAGTTATAGAATTTACAAACTCACTACCTGGATTATAGGCCCTAAATCAAGGTTTCTAAGAAAATTAAGTGTATTTCCACTTTCCACCATGGGAATTCAATAAACCTTGGTGGAAAATTTTTCCATATGATTCTCTTTGACATTATGAAAGATAGGCTCTTCAAGTTTTAGGGAAATGGAAATGAAGTGATACCCTAGGTGTATATCCTTATGTATGCACCTATCCAGAATTAGGATAGCAATCATAACTTTTGTTTGGGGATTGACCAGAAGCCCTAAGTTAGAGGAAGAGACCTTTGTGTACACCCTTACATGAACCAATCTTAATTTTGGGCATTGGATATATCTAAAAGACACTTGTAGTGTAATGGAGGTCTAATTAGGGCTAATCAGTGGAGCAATTTTGGTGTGTCATCCAGTCTTCATATCATTTCCAAGTTCTAGGGCTTGGGTCTAATTTCATAGGCCATAAAGGGTGTCTGATTCCCCAACTAGTTCATAGGGTTATGTGGAAGAATCTCACTTGAGATCACTTTTCCCTCTGAAAAAGGCTACAAGCATAGTCTTGGGTTTGTGAAGCAACCATGGCATATGGATTGCACTTGAGTGAAAGAAAAATTGGAACTAAATGGTAGGGACCTAAATAGACCATACCTACAAGAATAGGTCACCCCTAGTCCTGTATGTCAATTTGGGGGTATTATTGTGAATGAGGGTCATTTTCTTGTGAAGCCAACCTTGGTAGTTGGTGTTGAAGGATTGGTGAAACCTAGTGATTAGGTTACCCTTTTGATTTTGGGGTTGTATTGGCCCACACTTTTGATGAGTGTTAAGCATTTTGGCCTTAAAATTTGGTGATCTAGGGTACTTTTCCCTATTTGAGACATTTGACAAGCTTCCAGTTGCCCACTTTGCATCAAGGACTGTCCAAACTTGCAGCCAACAACAAAGACACACAGCGGGAACTCAAAAACATAGAGATATAACAACCTATATCAATTCATATTCATTTCAGATTCAATTATATGCAACATGTTAGGCTGTAAGGCCTTCCCTGTTATGGCCAAATACAACGATACAATTCAAGATCAACTACAAATCTTCTGAAAACATGCATCTCATGATCCAAATTATTAGATATAACATTTCAATCCCCTCTCTAATTGGATCTCCCAAACTAAGAACAAAATAATACTTAAATACAAAATCAACCAAGAGGTCAGCCACAAAGTCAAACATTGGAGAAACCCTTGACCCAGATTTAGGTCCATACAACCCCCAATGAAGATCCGCCACTAATGTCACACTCAAAATTAAATGCAGAAGTTGGCCATCAAATCCAACTCCAAAATAAACAACTCTGGCAAAGGATGACTGAGCAATAGAGTGACTTGGGGAAAGAACAACCCAAGCAATAGAAACATGGCTCGAGCAAGCATACCCGAGCAATAGAAAACCAACCCGAGTGATAGAAAAGAACTCAGAAATAAGCATGCCCGAGTGACAGAAACCAGAGACCAACTTGAAACAAGCATAACCAAGTGATAGACCCGAGCAACAGAGTATTTTCCAAGCAACCTCCAAACAAGCTAAAGAAATAAAAGAAAACATCTTTTTGGTTCAGCAGGATTGCCAAGGATCCTAGGATTCTCCTACTTCAGACACCCTAGGTAAAGAAGATGTTCCCATAAAGGAAATCATGACAATCCTAAGGGAATCAGAACATGTATCTGTTAGAAATTAATCTTTACTTGCATTATGTAAGTAGGAGATTCCTATGGAATCCCTACACCTATTTTGTCCTCTTGTGAGGATAATTCATTTTATGTATCTTTTATTATCCCTTGGTTGTA
>MU225383.1:33811-55434 GCA_018584345.1 Thuja plicata
AGAGATGTCTCTTCTTCTCTCCCAAGACTAACGAGGTTTCTTCCTCTTCTCAATTATTGTATGAGCAATTCGCTCTCTCTCTCTCCTCTTCTTAGGCTTTTCATGCCTCATTCATAATGTCACAAGGTGTTTTCTTTGCTTTCCCCTTTCAAATATCTTGCCTTCTTGTGTTGAATCTTGGAGATCTCTCTCTCCTTGTTTATGGTAATATCTCTTTTATGCATTCACTTGCTTAGATTCTTTCCTGGTATTGTTCATTGTTACTTATTTCTTTTTCATTTCTAACAGCATCCCATACTTTTTCTTAACCCATATCTTCTTTTGCCTTTGATTCTGTGTTGTCTTGATTTTGTCCATTGCCTTATCTGACAAATTCATCGGTCCAGAACTTTTCTCATATCTCCTGCTTGCAACTAACAGTAGTTGACACTGATCATCCTTGATACCATCAGTGTTTTAATAAACCACATTCCCATCCGACTGACTGATCAACTCACTATCATTTGCATCTCTCTGTGTTAATAGTGTCAACATCTATTACACCACCTTAGTCAAATATGTTATCTATTTCTTCATCTCTGTAAGTTCTTCAGAGATATCATTCTCTTTCAAATTCTCCTTCCCTTCATTTATTGGAACAGGTTTTCCAACTCCCTTCTCCTTAGGTTTTTCACTATCATTTGGACAATATTTGATAACTCCACATCTTTTAGTTCCTCCTCCCTACAAAGGCATCATTTTAGCCTTAGTTTTGCCCTATCTCACAACATAGGTATTTGCACGACCATAAAACACAACATGTTTGTCATAGTGCCAAGGTCTACCGAGCAATAGGTGACAAACATCCATAGGTAATACATCACATAGTATCTCATCATAATAAGATCCAATCTTAAAATTAACAAGGCATTGCTCCTTAATCCTAACTTTAGATGCATCTTGTATCCAACTAACCTGATAAGGATTAGGGTGTTTCCTCCTTTCCAAATTCAATTTATTAACCATCTCTTCTGACCCAAAGTTCTCAGAACTACCACCATCAATTATGACATTAAATACCTTATCCTTGCACTTACATCTGGTTCTGAATAAAGTCTTCTTCTGATTAGCTTGTTTTGAGGGAAACAAAGTTCTTCTAAGCAAAAGATTCATATTTTCTATCTCAGGTTCGTTCTCAGCAACTTCATTCACCACAACATTTTGGTGATTACCAACCTTCTTATCTGCATGCGAACATTCATACGACCGATGTCCTTCTTCTCCATAGTTGTAACAAGTACCTTTGAATACACCTCTACATGTTCTTCTCCTTGGTTTAACAGGTTTTGGTTCCTCCTCATCTCTAGGTTTTTCTTTTATCGACTGTTCTTTCTTCTCTTTCCCTCAGGAATTACCACAGTGTCTTCTCTTCAACATATCTTCTTCCTTCAGTACATACTGATAAGAATCTTCCATAGATTTAATCTTCAACATACCAATCTCATCTTGGATATTGAATTTCAAGCCATTAACATACCTCACCACATTTTCCTTAGAAATTTCTCTATGCCCAGACCAAATTGTCAACTTGTAGAACTCCCTGGTATACTCTTCTACAATCATCTCTTTCTATTTCAGATTTTGTAGTTTCTTAAACAACTCAATTTCATAGTCAGCAGGAATGAACTTAGCCTTTAGCTTTGCCACCATCAACCTCCATCGATTGATCTTCATCCCACCTTCTTCTTCTCGATCCCTCTACAATTATTTCCACCATAGAGCAGCATGCCCTTTCAACTTAGTCTATGCCAACTTTACTCTAAGTGGATCTTCAATGTCTTCCAGCTCAAAGTAGTCTTCCAATTCACCGATCCAATCAATCAGATCCTCGGGCTTCAATGTACCTGAGAAATTGGACACCTTCATTCGATAACTTGTACTCAACTGAGCTTCAGATCTCTACAACAAGAAAAACCTTCCTCCCCCAGATCTCGCCATTCGATCAATTCTTTCATCTCCACTAGATCCAACAGCTTCAAAATATTTTGCACCTTCTTCATAACCATCATCCGTTCTAGGACCTCTCTATAATCCAACATTTCTGATACCTTCTATGATTTTATTCTTCATTGCTGCCATCTAAGATCTGAATCTTTATGTTAACCTCACTTCCACCTCCTCAAAAAGATCTGCAATTGCCCTAGGGTCCAATCTTCTTGTAGGCATCTTTCCATATTTTCAAAAACCCTAAGCTCCATAAGCAACGAACTAGATCAACCTTCGCTCTGATACAACTTGATGCAGTCAAGGTTGGAGGATCCAATAAAGGAATGTCCAAACTTGCAGCCAACAACAAAGATACACAGTGCAAACTCAACAACATAGAGATATAACAACTTATATCAATTCATATTCATTTCAGATTCAATTACATGCAACATGCCAGGCTGTAAGGCCTTCTCGCTTATGGCCAAATACAAAGATACAATTCAAGATCAACTACAAATCTTTTGCAAATATGCAACTCACAATCCAGATTCTCAAATCTAACACTTCAATCCCCTCTCTAATCTGATCTCCCAAACTAAGAACAAAATACTACTTAAGTACAAAAGAAACCAAGAGTTTGGCCATAAAATCAAACATTGGAGAAACCCCTGATCCAGCTTTAGGTCCATACAACCCCCAATTAAGATTCACCATTAATGTCGCAATCAAAATTAAATGCAGAAGTTGGCCACTAGATCCAACTCCAAAATAAACAACTCAGGCAAAGGATGACCGAGCAACATAGTGACTCAGGCAAAGAACAACCCAAGCAATAGAAACATGGCTCGGGAAAGCATACCTGAGAAACAATAGACCAACCCAAGAGACAGAAAAGAACTTAAAAACAAGCATGCCTGAGCGAAAGAAACTAGAGACCAACTCAGAACAAGCATAACCCCGTGACAGACCTGAGCAACAAAGTATTTTCTGAGCAACCTCCAAACAAGCTAAAGAAATAAAAGCAAACATATTTTTGGTTGAGCAGGATTGACAAGGATCCTAGGATGCTCCTGCATCATTTTTATTCCATAGATTTCTCCTTGACAACTATGAATAAAACTAGCTTTAAATCTTCTTCTTATCCTTAGTTCAACTGGTTGATTAAAATAAAGCAATCAATCAGTTAACTCTAAATATAGCTCTGTCAGCTAAGTATTTTTGTCATTTTCTAACTCTAGTTGATTTTGGTCATCAACTCTTAGTTTTCTCGATAACACTTTCGTGGGTACTACTGATATTGGGTAACACTGTTCTTGGGTACCACTGTGTCTCTTTAGTAACACTGTCCGTCGGTGTTGACTGTCCATAGGGAAACACTGTGAGCTACTCAGGGTTCACTATTCTCGGGTAACCCTGTCACTCGATGTATACCTTTACCGATGAAAAAAACTTTGTCTCTTTAGATCTTCATGTGTTGTGAAAATATGTGTATGAGCAATCATAACATATTAAGTTGACATCAATGACAAGACAATACATTAAAAGATTCAATGTCTTACATTTACTTTCTGCAGCTCAGTGATCATCAACTTATCATCTTGAAACATTCAATTAGTTATAGTTCATCATTAGACACATCTGAGCATATTCATGGAATAGACCATTCAAGTATGGAATCCAAACCCATTAGTAAATCCTCTTCAGAGAGGCTTGAAATCACCCATTTAAGCATCTATGTTTCTTCTCCTATTTCCAAGCCCCATGCTATTATCGTTGAAATTACATCCACATTCAACCTCCACTTTTTCTTCCTATCCATAAACTGTTTACCAATAACCTCCAACGCCACCTTTATCACTGCCTCCTCCTTGATTTGAACCAAACATCATATTCTTTCCAATCTGATGGGTCCCTTAATGTTAGTAATAACTGAGAGGGGGGGTGAATCAATGGCCTCAAAAATCAATCCTTAAATCAACCCTTAAAACTCATAACCACTAATCAAGTCTCTATTTATCTTCTCTCCTACAAGATGAATACCTTGAAATACTTTTATCAAATTTCTACTTGTCGGATTGCTTTGTTAATCTCTCTTCTGTGTGATTACCGATAAGCAGTTAACTATTTACCGAAACACAGTAAATATGCAGAGTATACCGATCAATCCAGAGTTGCATATGTGAAATGTAAAATAGTAAAGTAATGAAACATTAAACACATAACACATGGATTGTAATGTGGAAACCCTATTAAGGGAAAAACCAAATTTTCACTCTTGTGAAGTGAGCCCTGTTAAGAGCCAACCCTGTTAAAGGTTACAAACACACTGTTAGGTGTGACCTTGTTAGAGGATTTAAAAATATTTTATCACCTAGTATCTGGAATCTAATGCTACCATCCTTGATCAAACACTCACTTGGCCTGTCAATAGGTATCGGGCATATCCAATGCTACTTTTATGATCAAACTTTTTGATACTCCTTGGGATATATCTCAATTGTAAAAGACTTTTAAGTCCTACTCAGTTAAGAGACTTGATGCTTCAATGGTTAAACTAAAACACTAATGATCTATTCATACATACAACTTAATTGCAGATTTTCAGATCTATTGTAAGTCCATTACCTCTCTGATCAATATAATCAGTTCTATACCTTTGCTCCACACTATTCTGCTCTGTGATCTTGTCTCACTATTCGTCGATGTCTACAAAATCTAGCTCTTTCCTTAGCTTGTTGATTAGGACTGAAAGAAGACTTTCTTCTCCTTCAGATTCTCTTTAGCATCTTTCCTCTACTCTCTTGTTCACCCCACAATTCGTAATGAATTGGGTTTGTCTATATATAGACATGATTTCCCCTTTTCTTGGCTTTCTTGATTCTTGGCAAGTTCCACAATTCTCGCCAATATATTTAAAGAAAACTCCTATTTTATCTCGAAGAGATCTTCTTTCCAACTAGACAAATCAGTTTTAAATCAATTAATTATCTTCAGCTTTATCTGGATGATTAAAATAATGATAAGTATTCGTTAATTCTATCTTTAGCTTCTTGACAGCTAAGCATTTTGTCATTTTCTAAACTCTTTATTCTGTTAGTTAACACTTCAATTAGTCATCGGTGATAATTGACTATTTCATCGGTGTGACTTCATTTGTCATCGAGATCTCTGTCCTTGTCTTCTTCATCGGGCAATACTAAAATTCTTTCCATCGGTTTGCTCTATGTTTTGCTCGCTGGGCAACACTATAACTTTGCTCATCAGTAATGTAGTGTATTAGCTCGTCAGGTAACACTGTGACTCTTCTCTTTTACTTTGACTGTTGGTGTGCACTCCGTCGGTGTATGCAGTCACTTAGTGAATACTTGACTTATATGCATTACTGATAGCATAGCCTTGACTCATCGGTTCTTTGAAGTCTTTGGCAGTATTCCCATGACCATACAAATTATATCAAGTTGACATCAATGACAATACAATATATTAACTGATTTAATTCCTTGCATGATCATTAACTTAACATCTTCAAACTTTCAATCAGTTACATGTCATCACTTAAAACCCTTATGCTTCTTGTTGGTGTCTACAGAGAAATTTGCTTCCATTGCGCAGAAAGAAAATGACTTGTCCACTGTTTTCAAATTACTTTGCTGAGTTAAAAATGTTGGTTTTTTTTAAAAGTGAAGGCTTCGGCCTTTAAGATTTTCTCTTAGCAACTTTCCATTCTTTGTCATGATGGAATCAATAAATTTGCCTCCATGCCAACCAGTTTCCTTCACCACCTCATTAAGATTTGCTTACATCCCTTCATTCACACGCCAACCTTCCATAGAGAAAATGGAGAAAAATAAAAAGTATTAACTTTTAATGATGATCAGCCACCGTCATGCCTTTTAAATGAAAGGATATCTGCATATTGGCATGGGAAATTGATTTAATCACCAAGTTAATCATTTTAAAAAGTGGGAACTGAAGTCCTTGAGCCAAATTTCATCAAATTTCTCTAAGTTTAATGCCCATTTTGACAAGACGTCGGCTTCCTTATTTCCACTTCTCCGCACATGACTAATACAAAATTGTTTGAAAGATAGAAGCAACTCTCTAATGACATGAATAAATTTTTTTAAATTCCATGCAATTGTATCACCTTTTTTAATTGCCTGCACGATGATTTGAGAGTCACCTTCAATATGGATCTTTGGAAAATTTAGCCTTTTTTCCACCTTTAGAGCAAGGATGGAAACACTTGCTTCTACAATATTGTTTGTTCCATCCTTTAATTTTTGGGCTGCAACTACCAGATTATTTCCCACCCAATCCCAAGCAATGACACTAGCACTCGAGGGCCCTGGATTACTCTTCACGGCCCCATCAAAATTTAATTTTATCCAAATCTCCTCTGGCACTTCCCAACTAACCTCCTTAGAAGCCTCCTGATTTGATTTGCAATGATGATCATGTCAAAATAGGATCCTAATCCTTGGCCAAGCATCTTGAATACATTTATCCCATGTTGAATAGGGGACCTTAGAGTTCAAATGTGTTGTAGCAGCTCCCAAACATTCCTCTATAGAAGAGTTAATCTAGGTCGTGATTCTGTCTAGAGGTTCCTTTTTACCTTGAAAATTTATTCTATTACATTCCTTCCACAGATCCCAAATCATAATAGAGGGGAAAATCCTCCAAAATTTTGAGAGCATTGATCATGGTTGATCAGTTGGCCAACTCAAAAACACCTCCTTAACGAAATTCAACAACAGGACCAACCACCCTAGCTTCCCTAACACCATCTCCCAGCATTCTTTAGAGAATCCTCATTGTTAGAGTAGATGATTATCATCTTCCCCTGCATTTTCACAAAGAGCACAAATGGTCGGTCCCATGAAACCATATCTTTTACTCTGTTCACTAGTTAATATTTTACCATGGGTAGCTAGCCAGGCAAAGGAACCAGCTTTGGGAAAACATTCTTTTCCCCAAAAAGGTTTAGTTGGCCACCCCTCCAATTCGTCAAATCCTTCCAACAAATAATATCCTATTTTCACAGAGTATTGTCCACTTTCAGTAGCACACCAAATAAGATTATCATCCTTATTGGTTACCAAGAGTCTCCTACTTTGGAACAAATCCTCCATCAACTTAACATCTTGAACTGCAAGGCCCAAGTTGTCCACACACTTCCATCCCCACTATTGAACAAACTAGGACTATTTCAATTCCATATAATCAAAGATATTGTCACCCCGTCTTTTAATGAAAAAAATTCCTAGAGCATTAAAGGCTTCATTGTATTTAAGAGTTGGATGACCATTCCAAGAGTCATTCCAAAAGGAGGCTTTCCTACCATTACCTACCTTCCATGTTAGCTGATCATTCACTAAATTCTTGCACTCCATAATAAAATTCCACATTATTGGCCTTTAGGTGGGTCTCTAATTGTAAGAATTCTATCTTTCTCCTCTGAATTGAGGTATTTTTCTCTAAGCACTTTGGCCCACAAACTATCCGGGTTGGTGTAGATTTTCCACACCAATTTAGCCCCCAAAGCTAAATGCATTTTACTCCAATCCCTAATACCCACACCACCACAATTATTCAGCTTGCACATCTTCTCCCAAGCCATCAAATTGAAGACAATTAATGCACAATTGATTTGATTTTGATAGATTGATAGGATTATCATAACTCTAAGGCATTGATGAACTTTAACCATGCGCTCAAATAATGATTTTTGAAACTGATCAAATAGAATCAATGAGCTTTGATGAATCCATAGGATTGGTACATGGATATGGAAACATTGATGAACTTGGACAATGTTCCTAAAATGACGATGATCGGCAATAGTATTGATGATCTTGGATAATACTATTGAATTGATAATGATAGACTAATAAAGATAACATCGATGCACTTGGACAATGTTATCAAATAGATGATGAAAGAATACAGAGCATTCATAAACTTGGAAAATGCCCCTAGAATGATGACAAGATTTGGAAAAGAATGTGATTGATTTTAAAAGTGATTTAATTAGGCATTAATGATCTTGGACAATTCCCTAGAATGGTTGGAATGAGTCTAAAAAAATTCTGAAATGATTAGGAAGAGAATATTATAGAATAGATTTGAATTGATTTAGGATGATTTGATATGGTTTAGGATTGAATAGGATCGATTAGAATTGATTTAGGGTTGATCAGAATCTATTAGGAAAATGATCAATTTGACAAAGAGAATAGAAATATTAGCAAATAATTGAACAATTTTGCACTGTTCAATTATTGATGAAAGACACAATGTTGTCATATAACAAAGATCATATGCGCAACATAGAGGAATAATTAGGTCACAAAAAAATGTTTCAATTGTAATGAAAAAAATGTTAAAACATGTAGACTAGTAGGCTCGAGCCATTTTTGGGTGTCTACATTTTTTCCCTCTTTGATACAATGCGATTGTGAGCATTGTGTCAAAGAATCTTGAAGAAAATTGCATTAAAATATGCCCTAGTGATAATGGGATACATAAGTTTCCCCTCGAGAAATTTACCAAAAAATGCAAGTGATAGGTCAATTTGTCAATAATGAAAAGACAGATCCACAACAATAAACATATCAAAAATCGGAGGTCAAGTGCAAAAGTTATGAGGCTCGAAGTGCAAAAAGCATCACGACCAACACAAAAGGAAAAGGTTAAAGCTCTCGGGGGGTAGCCACACTAAAAGATTTGCATGGATTTATCTTTCACCCAATATCTATGAAGGTGAGGGGAGAGGATAAGTCCATGAAATTCGTTTGGATTAAAAAATCTAGAGAACACTTCAAACACATAAGCAAAGTGATTCTTTTTAAACACCAAATCTGAAGTGTTATTTAACTACTAAAAGAAGACATGATAGTTTTGGAAGACACAAAATCTCTTTAACAAGCGTCCTACATCAAAATAATTAGTATTTTATTATTTTTTTCTTCATCCCATGATTTCCAAAATGATATACAGATCATCAGTAACACAGAAATCCAACATACCAAGTGCAGAAACAGATTTAGGAATGAAGAAAATAAAAAAATTGAATGAAAAACATGCATTTTACCAAATTCATAGAAATAGGCTACCAACTGCATAGAATCGGGATACAAACTATGCATATCAAGGCTACCAACTACGTAGAATCAGCCTACCAACTACGCAGCTTCTGACCAAGTGCGCAAGATACTTGACCAAGTGCGCAAGATACTGATCAGAGGCTAAAAATGAGATAAAACTTGCAAAATAAAAAGTTTTGACCATAGAAAGCATTGATATCTTAGAAACATGTAGTTAAGGTTCAGTTTAGACCATTTAAGAATTATTAGTAAAGCTTTGAACCAATTTTGAAATCCCTGATTAGCCTATGTGTAGATTGAACCGATTTGGAAACACCTTAAACAAGAAATCTGCATTTGATCCTAAACTAGTTCAAAGTTTATTTTAGATTCCCAAATCAAGTGTACATGTTAATTTTAGATTCCTTTCAAACTTAAACAACTTGAATTTTCATAATTAATTCACTTTGAACCCCTAGTTAGGCTAGATTGTGACTTTGATTGAATTTGGATGGACCTTGATTGCATTTAACCCTAAACTAGGTGAAGTTCATTTTAAGAGCCCAAATCAAATGTGAGAGTTCATTTTAAGCTTTGAAATTCAAATATGAGGTTCATTAACCAATTTAGGGTTCATTTTTAATGTTTAGGATCCATTTTAGCTTTGTAACAGATGAAAATAAGAGAAGAAAGCATCAAATGCATAAATGCTTCCTAAACTTGCAAACATTGATCCTAAACCCTAAAGATCCATCCCTTTTAACCAAGTGCACAGATTTATGACCAAATATGTAGCTAAGAAACTAATTGCAAAGGTATGGGTGCCAACTACGTAGGACATGCAACCAACTGTGCAGGACTTGCAACCAACTACGCAGAAGTTAACCAACTTCTCAAGACATGTAACCAACTGCGCATGACCTGTAACCAAGTGCACAGAACTCTTCTAGAACCTGCAAAATGCAAAAAAAAAAAAAAAAATACAATCAGTTAGGCATGTTTCATCGGGCTCACCAAACGTAAGACCAGAAAAAGGCAGGAAATGCATATCTAGGTAACCACAAAACCCTAAACAATATGCAAACCTATCTAATCTAACATTAGAGCCATTGAAATTGGAATTCAAAAACATATGAAAGAAACACATAAAAGCCCCCTTAAAGTGATGCTCAAATGCTCTCCTTTCTTCTCCATAGAGTAGATTATTGTTTCTCTTTTGCCTATGACAAAAATGCACAAGTATTGAAAATCCAAATTGATGTCAAGAATACTAGGAGATAGTGGTTCAAACTTGAATGAGAAATTTGCATCTCAATTTATAGAAATGAGAGACAATTTAAAGATTTAGTATGCATAAATCAATGCATAATGGAAGGAAAATGAAGAAGCAAATCAATAGGAAATGGAAGCATAATTAGAGGAAAAATGGATAGGGAAAAGTGGAAGAAATAATGAAGCACATTAATAGGAGATGAAACATAATTTGACGAGATGACAAATTAGGTGGAATTAGGAGGAATTAATTCAATTAAGAAATCAATAATCCTCATAAAAGTAATAATTAGCATTTATGAAATTCTAAAATCCCATAAACTAGAATTAGCCAATTAATTACTTAGAAATTAATTAATTGTTAAGACAGGATAATAATGAATAAATATGATTTATTCATAAAGAATAGGGAAAAATCTTAGGTCATTCATCTCGAGAGGATAAATTAGTGAATTATAGATCAAATTGAAGGCATTAATGCACAATTGATTTGATTTTGATAGTATTGATAGGATTATGATAACTCCGAGGCATTGATGAACTTTGACAATGCACTCAAATAATGATGTTTGAAACTAATCAAATAGCATCAATGAACTTTGATGACGCCATAGGATTGGTACAGGGATACATCAACATGGATAAACTTGGAAAATGTTCCCGAAATGAATATGATCAGCAATAGCATTGATGACATTGGACAATACTATTGAATTGATAATGATAGGCTGATAATGATAACATCAATGAACTTGGACAATGTTATCAAATAGATGATAAAATGATACAAAGCATTGATGAACTTTGACAATGCCCCTAGAATGATGAAAAGGTTTGATTAGATTTGGAAAAGAATGTGATTGATTTAAAAAGTGATTTAATTAGGCATTGATGATCTTAAACAATGCCCTAGAATGGTTGGAATGAGTCCAAAACAATTCTAAAATGATTAGGAAGAGAATAGATTAGATTTGAATTGATTTAGGATGATTTGATATGGTTTAGGGTCAAATAGGATTGAATATGATTGAATAGGATCGAATAGGATCGATTTAGGGTTGATTGGAATCGATTAGGAAAATGATCAATTTGACAAAGATAATAAAAATATTAAAAAATAATTGAACAATTTTGCACTATTCAATTATTGATGAAAGACAAAATGTTTTCATATAATAAAGATCATATGCGCAACATAGAGGAATAATTAGGTTGCAAAACAATGTTTCAATTGTAATGCCAAAAATGTTAAAACACATAGACTAGCAGGCTCGAACCATTTTTGGGTGTCTACAACAAGAACACCACTTGAAACTAAACATATTAAATTCATATAATATACCTTATAGATTGTATTATTATACTAGTAAGTTTAATAAATACTGACCTCGTCAGCCATGCAATCAACAAGACTTGATCCCTGATGGGCTGATTTAGAACCATTCAACTTCACCAATAGACCAAGGTCCCATTGACATATGCAAATTTTGATAAAATATAATATTTGATAAGATTTTAAGATGTGTAATTTTTTTTTGAAATTAATTTGATGGATTCATTACCATGAAATGGTATGCTTAGACAATTTTTAAGAATCTTTATATTTCTTTCCAAATTAAGTGTCCATTATGCAATTATGTTTTTTAAAAATTATATTTAATATTTATTCTTGAGATATAATTTTTATTAAAAATAAAATTAGTTAATAATTAATTAAATTTATTTATTTAATATTAATATTTAGATGTGATTTGCGCTGGCTAGCAATGGAAAAAGTTGGACAATGTCTGCCTCTATCACTTAAGGAGAAATCTAGTCTTATAAACATCCTCAATGCAAGGCACATAAATTTAAAAAATAGACCTAACAAATTGATTTGGGGAGGATCTAGTGATGATACCTACAAAGTCAAAGATGGATATAATGCCATAGTAAAAACCCAAAACATGCAAGATATAGATATACCGCTAAACTTGTGTTGGAACAAAACCTTCCCTCCCAAGGCTGGGATATTTTTGTGGGCTACACAACAGAAAAGGATATTAACAGTAGAATGGTTCAATAAATTAGGATTTTAAGGACTATCTAGATGTCCTTTATGTGAGCATCAAGATGAATCAGTAGACCACATTCTACTGAATTGTCCCTTCGCTATGGAATGTTGGAATTGGCTATGTAATAAGTTAAATTGAAGTTTAGCTACTCCTAACAACCTAGTATATTTCCTTGAAGCATGGCCTACACATATGAATAGGAGCTTATATAAAGGCATCTGAGATATTTTACCTTCCATAATAACATGGTAATTATGGAAGGAAATGAATAGGAGGATCTTCCAAAATAGGTTGGAAATGGAAACCCAATCCCTAATAAATAAAATAGAGGCTAACATTGTGGAAAAAATAAACAACAATTTTAGAAATATGAACAATCTGGAAGGTACATTCTCATTTTGGGATGGTATAATGAGAAAGAACTGTGGTGCAGGAGCACACCTAGGCTAACCTCCATGTTTTAGTCATTTTTGGCTTGTACTTGACATTGGCCAAGTCAAGATAGTTAGGTTGTTTTTGGACCTTAGATGGTCATTGCAATGTGGGCTAAGTGAGTTAGTCATTAGGACTAAGGTCACTAAATTATCCATTGTTAGTAGTTTTTATATTTCTTAGGCTTGGTTGCTTAATGTTGGATTTGAGCCATGAATGTGTCTTAAACACATAAATGATGTCATAGTGATTCCATAAGGCCTTAAATGATCTTGGATCCTCAAAATGAAGAGGTTAGAGGTCCTAAAACATAGGGAGGAGGCATAATGGCAAAGATGCCAAAAGTTGCTAAAATGTTGCTATGACAACATTTGCAATAATTGAAAATATTGCATGCAACTCGGTTACCTTGGATCCCCATACAAAATAGGAGTGGGGAATCAACCAAAAAGGCTTAGAAACATGGAATGAGGCATCTAATGGGACTAGAGGCTTGAATCTCGAGAGAGAGAGACATTGTAAAAAGTTTTGAGATTGAATAGAACTCTGTAACTCTGTGTTTTTTAGAGAATCTGAGCATTTGTGTGTGACAGTGATATCCAATGGATTGAAGGCCCAAACTTAGTTGTTGTTTTATGTTCTTAGGATAGTTTTAATTTTTTTTCATTCAATTTTCTAGTATTTTGGAGTTAGTCTAGGGTCATAGTTAAATTGTTTGCAATCTAGAGAGTCCACTAGTCCTGTCCTGAGCAGTCAGTCAGTTCATGGCTCCCCCATGAAAAATAACCATGGGATCTTCCTGAAAGTGGTTGGATATAAAAGGGGAGTCACTATTCTATACATATCTAGGATTAGGAGTCATGAAAGGTTTATTTTCTATTTTTAGTGCCAAGCCCTAGGCGATCAGACATTGTCTGGTTAGACATTTGGGAGATGAAAGATTGAGCATATCTTGCAGGGTAGTGAAGCACTGTATGGACTAGGTATAGTTTCAGATAGCTCATAGTCATACCTTGAAATTATATAAGGATTGAGTTCTTTCCAATCCATTTGACCAAGTTTTGAGCAAGTTTTCCACTAGGTTGCAGACAATCCTAGAAATTAGGCCTATTAGCCCCATTGGACCTAGATTGTAGGAACCTTATGTATGGAGGGCTTGGAAAAATAAAACCTTCAAAATATCTTGTAAAGTGATAAAGGGTATCTAAATGTGTGATTGGTTTTCAAACTTCTTTTGGAAATTTTTGGAAGAAGTGAGAAAAACACACTGTAAAAGGCTACAAGGAAATAAGCCCAATTAGGCATTTTAAAAACATAAACTTGGACTCAACTGAAAATGGTCATGAGATCCCTCAAAATGGATCCAAATTGAAATAAATGGAATTCTTACATGATGATGATGACCCCTACAATGAATCTTTGAATGCTAGAGTGGAGTTGGCACTTAGATCTTTCTAGGTGTAGTGGAAGAAGTGAAGATTTGAACTAACTAAAAGGTGTTAGTCTTTCAAGGTGAAGCACATGAGTTGAGAACTCTTAGAGAAGAGTTGGAATTGGACTTAGTTAATCATCTAAGACAATTAGGACCTAGAGGAGATTAGGTTCCTAGAATAGACAAGCTAAGGTCTCTTGGTTGAAGTGCTAGCAAGCCTTGGTATCAGAGCTTGATTGAGATCAGGCTTGTGGTGGATGTTTCAACCTACTGAATTAGTTGGAGAGAATACACCATTGGTATTTGTAGAAGACAAAGCCATGGTGACTAACACGGAGTTAGCCAAAAAGATGGATGAGCAAGAAGAAGACAACAAGTTGTTGAGAGAAAGGTTGTCTCAAATGGAGCAACTCTTGGGAGAAGTCCAAGACAAAGTTGAGAAGATGAAAGATAAGATAGATTAGAAAGAAGAAGAAGAAGAAGAAGAAGCAAGGGAAAAGGGAGTGGATGTAGAAGAGGAAGTTCCAACCCCTGACCCTGTCAGTGACCAAGAACCCTTCTTAAAGGCACTAAAGGCTTTAAGTTGAAAAGATTTGGAGGGTGTACCACGTTTTAGTGGATAAATCGATACAGATTTAGTTGTAGATTGGATTGATAGTATAGAGAACCATTTCTAATGTGATGGTATCACAGAGGCCCAAAAATTGAGTGTGGTCAATTCAAGGTTGAGAGGATCAGCTCTCACATGGTGGAAGTTTGTTCAAACTGAGAGGGAGAAAGAAGGAAAGAGTCCTATAGTCTCATGGAAGGGAATGGTGACTAACTTCAAGCAGAATTACTTGCCTAATGATTATGAGGTTCAATTGCATAGGAGAAGACACAATCTTAGACCAAAAGATTTGGATGTCCAAGCATACACTGAAGAGTTCCAAAAGTTGTGCTTAAGATCACAAGTGGTAGAGGATGAAAGCATCAAGCTAGCTATATATTTGAATGGACTCAAGTGGTCTATTCAAGAAGACATGAGTCTTGTGAACTTAAAAAACATTCGTGAATGCTATCAAATGGCCTTAAAGATAGAGGAGAATTGAAAAACAAAACAAGAGAAAACCTCCAAAGGAAGAGGTAGAGGAAGGGATAATAGAGGATCAAGAGGTGGCTATGGTGGAAGAAGTTCAGAATCAAGGACACAAGGAGAAATCAAGCATACTGAGTAGCAAGAGGGAAGTTCTAGTAGAGGTGGTAGAGGAAGGAACTCAAACTTCAGAGGAAAAAGTGGTGGACAAGGAAGAGGCAATTACTTTGCCAGTATGAAATGCTATCATTGCAACCAAATGGGACACCCTACCTATAGGTGTTTGGAGAAGGGTAGTACTTCTCAAGGAGGAAACAAGAGAACTAATTTAGTTCATGAAGAGACAAGGGCAGCAGAGACACACTTTGAGGTACCACTGAATTCAAAAGGAGGTGAGAACCTCATGATGAGGAGAACATTATTCAAGGAGCTAGTTAAAGAAGAGCCAAGCCAAAGAATATCTCTATTTAGAATCAAATGTAAGGTGATGGGAAAAGTATGTAGAGTCATTATAGACTTAGGGTCTACTAACAACATTGTATCAGAAGAAGCAATCAACAAGTTAGGCATGAAAAGGATACCTCATACCCATCCTTACAAGGTCACATGGCTCAATAAGGGACAACATGTCTTAGTCAACGAGAAAGCTTGGGTGGAGTTCTCTATAGGGAGATATAAGGACAAGTTTC
The DNA here is from genome assembly GCA_018584345.1 of Thuja plicata. Lineage (NCBI taxonomy): Eukaryota > Viridiplantae > Streptophyta > Pinopsida > Cupressales > Cupressaceae > Thuja > Thuja plicata. The sequence continues at coordinate 49,822 of MU225383.1, forward strand.
TATGTGATGTGCTGCCCATGGATGCATGCCACTTTCTCCTAGCCAGACCATGACAATTTGATCACCAAGCTATCCATGATGGAGTGAAGAAATCCTATACATTCAAGAAGGATAAAGTAACTTTCAACATCCAATCATTGTTAGAAGATGCAGATGTGAAGACAACAGGTCCTAATGTGCTCATGGTGGGTGAAAAAGTGTTCATAGAAGCCATGGAAGAAGGAGAAGGAGTTGTCTATGCATTGGTGCTAAGGCCAAGAGAAAAGAATGAAGAAAAAGGAGACAAGAAACCAGAGATACCTAAGGAGATACAAAGTATGTTGCAGACTTATGAAGGTATAGTAAGTGATGGACAGCCATCAGCATTACTCCCTACAAGAGCCATAAGTCATAGGATAGACTTCATACCCAGAGCTACCCTACCTAATAAGGCAGCTTACAAGATGACCCCTCAATAAAATGAGGAAATTGCTAGGCAAATAGAAGAACTCCTTAACCAAGGTCTTATCAAGAAAAGCATTAGCCCTTGTGTAGTACCTACTATCCTAGCACCAAAGAAAGGAGGAAAATGGAGGCTTTGTACTGATTCAAGAGCCATAAATAGGATAATCATTAGGTATAGGTTCCCCATACCTAGGATTGAAGACCTAATGCATTGCCTAGGTGAAGCCAAGTACTATAGCAGATAGACTTGAAGAGTGGGTATCACCAAATTAGGATACATGAGGGAGATGAATGGAAGACAGTATTCAAAACCAATGAAGGTTTGTATGAATGGCTTATCATGCCATTTGGACTATCTAATGCCCCCTCCACATTCATGAGGCTCATGAATGAAGTCCTCAAAGATTACATTGGAAAATTTGTAGTAGTATATCTTGATGATATACTAATTTATAGTAGGACAAGAGAGGAGCATCTTCAACACCTTGAGATTGTCTTCAAGAAGCTGCATGAAGAGAAGTTGATGATCAACTTGGAGAAATGTGAGTTCATCAAAATAGAGCTAGTGTACCTTGGGTTTGTTCTCTCTCATGGAAATATGAAAATGGACAAAATTAAAGTGGAAGCCCTCATGAATTGGCCTACTCCAAGGATAGAAAAATAGGTAAGAAGTTTTCATGGCCTTGCTCAATATTATAGGAAGTTTATAAGACAGTTTAGTGCTATTTGTGCTCCTATGTTGGACACAATCAAAGGAGGAATGAAGACTAAGTTCATGTGGAATGAACAAGACACTAAGAGCTTTGATTTATTGAAATAAAAGATTGCTACCCAACCTGTCTTAGTCTTTCCAAGCTTTGAGAAGCTTTTCACCATTGAGTGTGATGCAAGCAATGTGGCTATTGGAGCTGTCCTAAGCCAAGAGGGCAGACCAATAGCATTTCATTCAGAAATGTTAAGTGAAGCCAACAAGAAGTATTATTCCTATGACCTTGAAATGTATGTATTGGTTTAGGCTTTAAGTAAATGGAGACACTATTTACTCCCCAAGGAGTCCATAGTCTACTCAGATAATCAAGCTTTGAGTTTCTTGAACTCTCAAGAAAAGTTAAGTCATAAGAACATGAAGTGGGTTGAGTACCTACAAGCTTAAAACTTTAATATCAAACAAAAGAAAGGTGTCCTCAGTAAAGTGGCAAATGCATTGTCTAGAATAGCTCTCACAATTTAGGAAATTCAGTTGAAGAGTTTGGGAATAGATCACTTCAAGGATCTATATGTTGATGATGAAGACCTTGCAGACATTTATAAGGTATGTGCTGAATTCAAGAATCATTTTCATAGAAAGTATGCTGAATGCACTTTGCAAAGTAACATTTTGTTTAAGGGAAATCAATTGTGTGTCCCTAGAGGGTCTATTAGGGAGAACTTAATCCAAGAAAAGCACAATGGTGCATTGAGTGGTCACTTTGGGATCACTAAGACCCAAGAACTTGTCCAAAGGTTCTATTATTGGCCAAGGATGAATCTTGATGTTAGGAGGTATGTGGAAAGTTCCATTGTATGTCAAAGAGAAAAAGGTACTTCTTCAAATGTAGGCCTTTATCAGCCACTACCTATTCTCACTAGGCCATGGGAATGCTTGAGCATGTATTTTGTAGTTGGGTTACCCAAGACAAAACAAGGCATGGATAGTGTTTATGTAGTTGTGAACAGATTCAACAAGATGGCTCACTTTATGCCATGCAAGACCACTAATGATGCTAGCCAAATAGCCTCTCTCTTGTTCAAAGAGATAGTAAGATTCCATGGGTTACTTATGAGAATTGTGTCAGATAGAGCATTTTTGGAAGACTCTTTGGCAAAGATTGGGCACTAATTTATCCTTTGGGTCTGCATACCATCCCCAAACTAATGGTCAGACTGAATTCATGAATAGGAGCCTTGGAAATCTATTAAGGTGCTTGACCAAGGAATATGGTCAACAATGGGATTAGTTGATTGGGCAAGCTAAGTATGCTTATAATGACACCATCAATCGGTCAAAAGGGAAGAGCCCCTTTGAGATAGTATATGGATTGCATCCTAGAGGAGTCTCTGAGTTGAGAGAACTGAAGGATGGAGTGAAGGAAAGTGGATATGCAGATGATTTTGTCTATGCAATGCAGGAGATACATGATACAGTCAGGAGGACTTTGACAGAGAATACTCTGAAGCATAATAGTAAAGTTGATGAGAGTAGGAGAATAGTTCAGTTCAATGTGGGTGACATGGTCATGGTGCATATTAACAATTCCAGAATTCAAAAGGGAGTCCCTCACAAGTTGCAGATGAGAAGGATAGGTCCCTATCCTATCTTAGCTAAGTATGGTGATAATGCATTTAGAGTTGAGCTCCCAGAAGACAGTGGACTACCACCTATTTTGAATATTGCAGACTTAGTCCATTATAAAGGACCACAAAAAGACACAGATCAGAGTCTCCAAGAAGTGATCAAAGATGTGGAATATCTTCAATTACCCCCTGCTACATTCATAGGAGCTGACAGTGTATTGGACACTACAATATACAAACAGACTAGAACCAAAGAATACAAAGAACATTTGAAAAAGAAGCATGGTCAAACCAATGTTGATGCAGTATGGGTAAAAGAATCAGAGTTCAAGAAGATGGGGATTGATCCAAGCATCCTCAATCCAAGGGTGGATTGAACTTTTTGTTTTGGGGAGGATGGTGCATGAGCACACCTAGGCTAACCTCCATGTTTTAGTATTTTTGGCTTGTACTTGACATTGGCCAAGTCAAGATAGTTAGGTTGTTTTTGGACCTTAGATGGTCATTGCAATGTGGGCTAAGTGAGTTATTCATTAGGACTAAGGTCACTAAATTAGCCATTGTTAGTAGCTTTTATATTTCTTAGGCTTAGTTGCTTAATGTTGGATTTGAGCCATGAATGTGTCTTAAACACAATAATGATGTCATAGTGATGCCATAAGGCCTTAAATGATCTTGGATCCTCAAAATGAAGAGGTTAGAGGTCCTAAAACTCAAGGAGGAGGCAAAATGGAAAAGATGCCAAAAGTTGCTAAAATGTTGCTATGACAACATTTGCAATAATTGCAAATGTTGCATGCAACTCGGTTACCTTGGACCCCCCTATAAAATAGGAGTTGGGAATTGACCAACAAGGCTTAGAAACATGGAATGAGGCATCTAATGGGACTAGAGGCTTGAATCTTGATAGAGAGAGAGAGAGACATTGTAACAAGTTTTGAGATTGAATAGAACTCTTCAACTCTGTGTTTTCAGAGAATCCAAGCATTTGTGTGTGACAGTGATATCCAATGTATTGAAGGCCCTAACTTAGTTGTTGTTTTGTGTTCTTAAGATAGTTTGAAGTGTTTTTCATTCACTGATCTAGTATTTTGGAGTTAGTCTAGGGTCGTAGTTAAATGTTTTGCAATCTAGAGAGTCCACTGGTCCTGTCCTGACCAGTCAGTTAGTTCATGGCTCCCCCATGAAAAATAACCATGTGATCTTCCTAAAAGTGGTTGGATATGAAAAGGGAGTCACTAGTCTATACATATCTAGGATAAGGAGACATGAAAGGTTGAGTTTCTATTTTTAGTGCCAAGCCCTAGGTGAGCAAACACTGTCCAGTTAGAGGTTTGGGAGATGAAAGATTGAGCATATCTTGCAGGGTAGTGAAGCACTGTAAAGACTAGGTATAGTTTCAGATAGGGCATAGTCATACCTTGACATTATAGAAGGATTGAGTTCTTTCCAATCCATATGACCAAGTTTTGAGCAAGTTTTCAACTAGGTTGCAGACAGTCCTAGAAATTAGGCCTATTAGCCCTATTGGACCTAGATTGTAGGAACCTTATGTATGGAGGGCTTGGGAAAATAAAACCTTAAAAATATCTTGTAAAGTGATAAAGGGTATCTGAATGTGTGATGGTTTTCCAACTTCTTTGGGAAAGTTTTGGAAGAAGTGGGAAAAACACACTGTAAAAGGCTACAAGGAAATAAGCCCAATTAGGCCTTTTGAAGACATAAACTTGGACTCGACTGAAAATGGTCATGAGATCCCTCAAAATGGATCCAAATGGAAGTAAATGGAATGTTTCCATGATGATGATGACCCCTATAATTAATCTTTGAATGCTAGAGTGGATTTGGCACTTAGATCTTTCTAGGTGTAGTGGAAGAAGTGAAGATTTGAACTAACTAAAAGATGTTAGTCTTTCAAGGTGAAGCACATGAGTTGAGAACTCATAGAGAAGAGTTGGAATTGGACTTAGTTAATAATCTAAGAAAATTAGGACCTAGAGGAGATTAGGTTCCTAGAAGAGACAAGCTAAGGTCTCTTGGTTGAAGTGCTAGCAAGCCTTGGAACACTCACATCAAACTGGCATGGTCTTATAATACTCCCCCAACATGGGAAAGGTGGCAAGAAAAGAAAAATAGAAAGAGAAAATTGCAAATGGAAAACTCCTAAATACTGCTAGCATAAACTAAATTTTGATGGAGCATCTAGAGGAAACCAAGGTAAAGTTGGTATTGGTTTCATTATTCGCTCTTGGGATGGCTCAGTTAGTGCTAAATTGTCCAAACCTCTGTATAACAACACAAATAATATTGTGAAATGTGAAGAAGCAATAGAATGACTTATGTTGTGTAGAGAAATGTGAATCAAACAAATAGAAATAGAAGGTGATTCACAAATCATAATTAATGCAATTAGAACCAGAGATACCCTGAATTGGAAACTTAACTCAATTCTAGAAAGGGATATAGACCTTCTAGATGCTCCCTGAAAGGGATTTATAAAATGAGTCTCCGAATTGGAGTGCTCCGTGATATAATAATCGCTTAAACCTATGAACTCAAAAATGGATTAAACCTGCTCTGATACCATGTTAAAATGGAAAATAAATTCGAGACAGGAACAAATTAATCCAATTGAGTAAGGAAAAAGGAAGATTATTATGAATCAAGCTAATCCTTAGAGCATACACCAAAATGAAATAACAAAGGAGACAAGAAGTTTTGAAGGGGGAAAAGCATAAAAAAACCCCCGTGATATTATTAAGAATGGGCTAAAAAGCCTAAGAGAGAGAGAGGAAGAGAATGAGAGAAAAATGCTCATACAATGCTTCAAGAGAA
>MU225383.1:60215-84615 GCA_018584345.1 Thuja plicata
TATATATATATATATATATATATATATATATATGGGAGTGGATGTCGTAGCCCAGATTTATGTATGTATGTACATATATTTGATATTTTTAGAACTAGATTGCACATTATTTAATCTAGTTCTGAGTCATTGCTAAAGGTTTATAGAAGGATCATCCATATCTTTACTTGTACTCGTATGCAAATGTGTCTGAGAAATAATAAGACAAAGTCAGTGCACGTATGTATATGAATATGTGTATAGGGTTGTTCTTTATTACTGTTGTCACCAAGGAAACAAGTGATGACATGCAGAGTTGTAGGATGGTGTTGTTATCATATTATCCCTCATGTTATTTTAAGTTCAAATCTAAATTTTAAAGCTAAAAGATTATGTTATAAAAAAAAATTTAGACTTCTTATGGACCACAGGTATGTATTATTCTTTCTAAGTTCCACATATCTTCTGTGCCAAATGGCTCTCTTCCTTGTGATATATGTAACTAGCTTTCTAAAGGAATATTTGTATATCTGGCAATGTCCATTCATCATGATTTATGTTCTTCCTAGATGTGGTGTTGCAGATCCTATGATATCTCTTTTTAGGCCTAAACATGAAATAACTTCACAAAAATATGGTAGAAATAATCTTTGCCAAACCGTGGTATTGCAATACAACGGTTCAATTTATATTGCACTTCCCACTAAGTTGGAAAACAATTATAAATACATTTCAAATTATGATAAATAATCTAATCCATACATGGGATATCTAATTGAAGGGTTCTCCTCTTTTTGTTGTTATAGCCTAGAGCCCTTACCTAGACTCACATGTTTTAGTTTCTGGATAACAATCCTAGACTGCAATAACTTAAAGGGGAATACCCTTCTTTCATTACATTAGACCAATCTTACTACTCTGATGATTTGATTAGTGAATGAACTATAAATGCCCCAAGATCGATACTTAGTATTTGTTGTGCATACTTTTGAAGGTAAGCCATCAATCTAGTTTGTTAACCTATCCCCCTCAATGAAATGGCTTAATGTTATCTCCTTGTCACATTTATATGGATAAGATGGGTGAACATGTTATGAATACATTATGAGCCTAAAACTAGTACATTATATATATATATATATATATATATATATATATATTGTATATATATATATATGTATGTATATATATATATATATATATATGTATTTATATGTATATATATGTATATCTGTATATATATATGTATATATGTATATGTATATATATGTATATATGTGTATATATATATGTATGTATATATATATATACTTACACATGTATATATATTTATATACATATATATATTTTTCTATTTCATGTACAGACTATGCCTTTTCTCCCTCTCATGGATAGAAATTGATAAGGGGTCAATACCTAAATGATAATAATGTTATGTTAATACACATGCAGATATTTGGATCTTATCATCAATTTGTTAGTAATAACTAAGAGGGGGGGTGAATCAGTGGCCTCAAAAATTTATCATTCAAATTTAACCACCAATCAATAAATCTCATATTATTATGCCCTAACAATATGCATGCCATGAAATACTAATAATGATTAACTGTCTATCAGTTTCCTCTGTCAATCTTTATTCTTTCTTGATTATCGATAAGTAGTATAACTATTTACTGAAACTCAGTAAATAAGCAAAGTATACCAATCAATCCAGAGTTAGCTATGTAAGATGCAAAATAGTAAAGAAATGAATCATACACACATAACACATGAATTTTAACGTGGAAACCCTGTTAAGGGAAAAACCACTAGGAGTGGTACCCCAAATTTTCACTCTTCTAAAGTGAGCCCTATAAGGAGCCAACCCTGTTAAAGGTTACAAACACACTATTAAGTGCGACCTTGTTAGAGGATTTTATACATAGAGGTTGTCACTTAGTATCGAGCATCTATTGCTACCATCCTTGAATCAACCTCCTTCTTAGACTATCAATAGGTATCAGGCAAGTCCAATGCTACTTTCATGAATCAACCTTTTTGGCACTCCTTGAGATGTACCTCAATATATAGAAGACTGTTAAGTCCTACTCAGTTAAGAGACTTGATGCTTCAATGGTTAAACCAAAACACTATGACCTATTCATATTGCAACTTGAATTGTAGATTTTTAGATCTATTTAAGTACATTACCTCTCTGACCAATGTATCAATTCAATCCTTGTGCTCCACACTTTCTGCTCTATGATGTTGTGCTCACTATTCGTCGGTGTTTGCAAAATTCCTTAGCTCTCCTTCAACTTGTTTGATCAGCACTGCATGAAGTTATTCTTCATCAGTTTCTCTTCATCATCCTCTTTCTATTCACTCCCCTTAATCCCATTCGTAAATGAATTAAGCTTGTCTCTTATATAGACATAATATTCATTATTTCTTGGTTCTTGATTCTTGGCATGATAAAAAATATAGCCAATTAGATTTAAAGCATAACTCCTTATTTGTCTCATAGATATCTTCTCGCCAACTGTACAAATCATCTTTAAATCAATCACTTATCTCTGATCAAATAAAATAAAGTAGACAATGAGTTAAGTCTATATTTAGCTCTGCCAGCTAGATATTTTGTCATTTTCTGAACTCTTTGTTCTGTCAATCACCACTGTAGTTAGTTGTTGGTGACAACTGACTGATCCATTGGTGAGACTCCAGTTAGCTTCATGATCTCCATCCATCGGGCATCATTGAAATTTTACTCATTGGGTAACTCTGTATCTTTAGTCGTCGGGCACTTTGAGTCTTTAGCTCGTCGGGAAACCTTCTGACTTTGCTCGTCAGGCATTTTATGATTTTGCTTCATCGGGAAACACTATTCTTCTGATCATCAGGTATCACTATGACTGTTCTTCTTTTCTCTGTCCGATGGTGTGCACTCTGTCGGTGTTGTTTGTCACTTAGTGAATACTTGAATTTTATGCATTGCTGAAAGCATAACCTTGGTTCCTTTGGTTCTCTAAAGTCTTTGGCATTATGTACATGACTGTATAGATGATATCAATGACCATACAGATGATATCAAGTTGACATCAATGACAATATAGTCCATTAAATGATTTAATGACATGCATTATCTTTCAAATTAACATTATCAAACATTCAATCAGTTACATGTCATCAATCTCTCCCTTTAGCATTGATGGAAACATACTATATTATCACACTATACTATTTCTAATACTGTGAAATACAACAGTTGAGATTTATCAAACTACCAATCTTTTTGTTTTGTTAACCAATAAATGTCTGACCATTGGTAAGCTCTGTTTTAGCTTAGATTTGATTCTTGCAGCTTTCTGTCTTGTGATGTGTTTTGTTCTCTCCTTATGTCAATTTCTCTCCCTTGACTGTTCTTCTCTTTTGATGTCTTTTTTTCTCTTGTCAAAAACTCTCCTTTTGTATAATATTTCAATACAATTTTTCTCCCTAAGGATATAGTCTCTCCCTGTTGGAGTAATTTGATAATGGATAATCTCTCTCCCTTTCCAGAAGAAGAATGTGATAATATGGATAATATATCTGCCTTTGACAACAATGCCAAAAAAATATTTTACAAATATCTGACATTAATGTTAAACAATCGTTTCTCTCCATCCATAATATATTCCTTGAATTTCCCTTATCCATCAGCAATACAACAATATGCTCTGCTGCACAATGATGATATATACATGTATGTATATAGATGTAGCCTTGAAGTTCATCTATTTTCTGTTGGCAATTTGACTCCTAGGGAGTATATGGCTTATTTTGTGTTGTCATTATGACAACAAATTCATACGAAGTTTTGACAGTAAACTATAAAGTGAAAATTGACTAAGTGTAGAAGATAGAACAGAACAGTGACTTGCAGTCGATCGGAGAATTAGTGCACATGTGTATGACCACATCAAGATATGCACATTCAGACTTAAGCTCTATGGTATGTTTTTATGCTTATCCTATACACACATGGTACAGAATGACAGTACAGACAAGTTACCAGAAAGAACAAGTACACTAGTAGTTCAGAATACAGAGTATGAAGCTAACTTCATGATTTTGATTAGCGTGTAATCTTTTGTTATGTAAAGGCTAAGCGCCTATTGTAATAATTTTGTAATCATATATTAAAATTTTTATAAAAACGCTTAATCTAATTTGTTTGGAAGTGTTGTGAATGTTGTTTTTGGGCTGACTAAGGTCTTGTTTATAGTCACGTCTATTCAGGCATAAACATATATATATATATATATGTGCAATGTAAAGATATATCTGAAGTGTTAAAGAAAATGTTAGAGAAGACATATAGCAGAGTAGTATGAATATACAAGTATGAGATAGAGCCCTTAAAGAAGATAAGAGCATAAGTGCATAACTGGAACTGATCAGACATCTATGTCACATACAACAGTTCACTCTAGGATATAGTGCATATCTATTCTTAGCAGGTTGTAGCCTTCTTTCTCATTAAGAAGTGAACTCTTGGATAGTGAGTCCTCACCCCTAATAGGGTCAAGCCTTTAACTAGGTCATTGTACTTGCATTGCAAAGGCTGCTCCTAACACGACAAAGGAACTTTAATAGGTTCATTATACTAGTACAATATTTGTGGGTACTAATTCCCACCGGGGTTTTCCTCTAATCAAGGTTTCCCTATAATCATATTATGTGTTATGTGATCTTGTGTTAAGCTTCAAGTAATATATAATTGTTTTATGTTTAAAGTTTCTGAAATTGAATAAATAGCTAAACATTGATTCACCCCCCCCCCCCCCTCTCAGTGTTTCCAACAATTGGTATCAAAGCTCTGGTCCTCTAAGAGAAAATTTTAACCACTTGAGGAGATCATAGATTTAGCAGAAGTCAAACATATAAAAAATAATCTTGAAGCAGCCCTTGAAGATCTAGACAGATCTGAGAAAGAAAATGAAGAACTTAAACTAAAATTTGATGGCTCACAAATTCTTATCAAGAAAATAAGGAAAGATCTGAAAGATTTCTCTACCAATGATTTGAAAACGAATGAAGAGAACATGTCTCTAAAAGATAAGGTATAAGAATTGAATGATCAGTTAACTGATAGATTAACAACTATTGAAGAGAAGAACAAAGAAAATAAATAGTTGGATGAAGAACTCATGCAAGCCAATATGAAAATCTTGGAATTGGAAAATATCAAGAACAAAATTGAATCTGAATTATCAAGAGCAAAAGACAAGATTAATAAAATACACACAAGCTCTGATATGATTCAATCAAAGATCTATGCACAAAAGCTAAAAGGTGATACCACTGGTATGGGATACAGTTTAGCTCAAATTGAGATCAACTCATTACAAGAAAGAAAGAAAGCTCAAACAGAATCTTCAGAAGAAAATAAAACTGAAAATCATGAAGAGACTAAAGAAGAATCACCAAAAGATAAGCACAAGGCAGTCAACCATACTTTCTATGCCTGTAACAAGCATGGACACTTGGAAAGATATTGTAAGAATGTAAGACCCTTCAATGGTTATTGTTACTCCTGTAATAAGTTTGGTCATAGGGCTATTCATTGCAGAACAAATCAAAGAAATCAGCCACATTTGAACCAAAGGAATCAAACTCAATTCAACCAGAGAAATCAACCTCAAAGGAACTTGTAGAACATTACATGTCAGATATGTAACTACAATGGACACACAGAAAAGCAATGCAGCATGATGAATAACAACATCAGACCTCCTATCATTTGTCACTCATGTGGAAAAGCTGGACACATGTCAAGGTTTTGCGGATCAAGAACAAAAGGACAAGAGAATCCTAAGAAGTCTTTGTTTGAAGAATTAGGAGAAGTTAAGTTTGTGGAAGCTAAAGATAAATAAGATAAAATATGAGTTGAAGTAAAGAAGGATAATGAAGAGAATAGGGTAGTAGATGCATCCTCAATGTACGCACCTTCTACTTCTGGATAGTTGACCCTCATGGTCTTAGGGGGAGCTATTCTAGATCTGAACCCCTATGTGGCTGGTATACTCACCTCTGAGTATGAGCCTATGGATTCATGCATGTGATCATGAATTAAGGTTGTATACATTCACGCATTGCCTTTACTTTGCTCAGAACAAATTTTGAAATTCTCTTTGCAAACTGCTTTACGGCAACAAGCATTAAATGCAATTAATATTTATATAAATTGGCAAAAGACCTTAAAAAAAACCTCACTTTGCATTTGATATTGAATCATTCAGAGAGAAGATAAGCATCAAGTATCAAAGCACTACAACCTAAAGGATTAGTTGGTTTGTGAATGGATTAACGATTGGAATGGAACCCTAGCAGTCGCATCATTTCAGAATCATCGTGAAACCCTACTTAACCAAGTTGCAAGTAAGTATGGAAACCCCTATTATATTTGACATTACTGAAAGGAAGAGATTTGTCTTTAAGAAGCATCCATTCAAGTCCATACTAGATGATGTCGAAGGAGCATTCTCTAGGACTCCGCTTGGATTCGTATATGTAGAAGACATCCGTGCATATATTTATTGCAAGAAGGAAATAGTTAGAGACAACAACATTGCATCTCTCATGGGTTCTATGATGAAACCAGACTATACATTCAAGGATGAATACATAGATCTCACTGATAACCCTATCTTTGAGTATTCCAATGCACACAAGTTCTATGAGCCAGAATGGGTGAAGATATTATTGAGTAGGATACATGATGATCTATACTGGATAGGTGAGGTTCCTATCTGCATCACTACAGATCTAATTCATTAGATGACTGGACTTCCTAAGACTGGACCAGCTCTTCCTACTAGCAAGGATGTTAAGAAGCAGGTTGAACAAGTCTGCTTATCTAGAAGTGATAGGCGCAGCATGACTATTGATCCCATTAAGGAGAAAGACATCAAACTACTCACTATGATACTTGGATACAAGTTTCAACAAGCAAGCAGACTAAATAGTGTGTCTGCAACAATAGTTCTGGCAGTAATAAGGATAGTGAGAGATAAAACTTAGTACAATCTTTGTGAATTATTGCACGCACAACTAATAGAGAAAATTGAAGCCATTAAGCATGACAAGAGAAAGATATTCAGGTTTGTCTCTTTGATCATCTATCTATACTTCCAAATAGTTGGTAAAGTTGCAAATCTTTACCTAGATAGGAGGAAGCCTACTATGTCTCAGATATCTCTAAAAGCTACATCAGAGAGTAGTGCAAAAGACTCTATGGGCATGGATATCAAAACTTTTAGGATCAAGATGCAGAAGAGGTTTAGGATACCTAAGAAGATAGTTGAGAAATATAAAGAAACCATATGCTTCATGGTGGAGACTAACTATACTTGCATGGAGGTAGTTGAGCCTAGGAAAAAATGGATTCACCCTCTCAGTTATGAAGTTGAAGAACATGTTTTGGAAGGTTATGCACAAGTCCTCCTATCTGCGCCCAAGGATCCCAAGGAACCTAGATGGGGTACTTACAAAGAAAAGAAAAATCAAGTGGATTTTGTCTTATATAGTGCTAATAACAAAAGAAAGGCATCAAGGATTACCTCAAACATCCTAAAAGTTCATGGTGTTACACAAGACCTTGACAGAGCTAGAGAAGCTAAGATAGCCAAAGAACTTGAGAAAACTCCTACAGAAGTGAAAATGGAAAATACTGATGATATGCGTAATAAGAAAAATAAGAAATAAAATGTAGACACATCTGCGCCATCAAACACCATTGATCTGGAAACCTCTCCACCTTTTGTACCAAGCAAGAAGTCTAGAGGAAGTAAGGAAGTTCTCACGAGTCATCCATCCTCAAGAACTACAAGGAGCAAGGTAAAGAACACAGAAGCTCCTCCTGAGGTAGGTTTCAGACCTAGTCTTAATGTCTTAAGGAATAGGATTGTCAATGAAGGGAGACTAGATACAATTACAAAGGTTTATGACAAGTATCAGGAGATAGATAAATCTGAGATACACTCTATGATCATCTCTCACATGATCAAGTTTAAAAAGTCTATTCTAGAACTCAAAATAGTGATACCAGACAAGCTATGGAACATTCTAGAGATAATGAAAAGGCATGCAATTGAGGAAGATATGAGGATTAGAGAGGAAACATTGGATAATCTTCTTCCTATTTCTACACATGATGAGAAGGCAATTCTATTAGATTTGGTAAAGCCTCATCTCAGAACAAAGACAATGACTCTTAATATTATGAACAAAGAGTATGAGTTAGTTGGGAAAGAGACTGAAAAAGCTTCTGCACAAGTGTTTATTGATAGACATATGTATCCTTAAATGTTGCCTACAACAAAGGAAACTCTAGCTCCTCCAAAACAGGTTACAAAACTAGTAATTCAAAATGCACCTAAGACAGGTCCATAGATTTCAGTGCCCTCAGTCTCAATAGCCTCTGATATAGAAAAAGATTCAAGAGATACTATAGTGATTGATGATATCAAGATATCTATGACCGCTTATGATAATGATATGGATAAAGTTGAAAAAGCATTTGTAAACTCGGAAGAGATAGAGAAGGCATGCACTGATGACACATCTTTGCAACAAGATAAAGTTCCCTCTATAGATTCAACAGACTTGAATAAAGAGGAAGATAATCAAAACAATGAGACACCAGTCATGGAGATCCTAGTTAAAAGTGAATGCATGGATACTAGTCAGAATACCATATTCACACCATCCATTCAACCATCTACCTCATTGTTGTCAAGTTTAACTCCTGACTCAGCAAGTCTGGATGCATGGGGAGAAGAAGATTTAAAAAAGATCAGTGTGCTAGCCATGGAAAAATCCAAAGAAAAATAGGTTATGAGAAACCCTCTCTTCTTGGAATCAGTAAACATTCTGAATGACCTAGTATCTACGGACAAGAAAGTAGAAAAAATTCAGTCATTTGATGATGTAGACAATATACTAACAAGCTTCAAAGCACATTTTACAAGCTTAGTAGACTCAAATACTAGAATTGCAGAAGATGAGTAAAAAAAGGAAAGACTGAATGAATTGATAAATAATTTTTTCTTAGATTTAAAGTCATTGAAGATTGGTCAGTCTATGTTGAAAGAGTTGGTAGCTAAAGGCAAAAATATAATAGCTAACTGCATGGACAAAGTGAAATTCACCTCTGAAAATATCAAGACGATAGAAGAGGTAGATATCTTGGTTGACAGTGTTAGAAAATCAGTTGAAACATCCATACAAGACATGAACATCTATAATAATATCTATCAAGGTCATCTTGACAAGATTAAAAAGGAAAATTTTGAGATTAATAAGATAAGAATCAGGCAAACCCAACTAAGAAATGCATTAGCACCCTCCTTAGCAGTTCTTGATGAGAACATCAAACAGATTGATGCCACTATTTTATGATCAAGGTCACTACATGGACCTGATAAAAATGGAGAAGCTCACTTATGTTGTATGCGCCCATCTCCAAACAGTTGATGCAATGAAGGCATTTTGGCAGAAAGAGATCAAGTCTCTTCAGATTGGATATCCAGATGTATACATGGAGTAAGTATTTAGAGACTTACAATTTTGTCACCTTTGTCATTAATTTCAAAGGGGGAGTAATGAATGTATGAGGAGAAGTGTATAAATGCAAAGAAATATATAGTATATGTTAAGAGAATAAAATATACAGTTTTTTATGTTAGTCAATTTTGAGTAACTTAGCCACATTCCTTTGTTGTCATTAATGACAAAGGGGGAGATTGTTGGCAAGTTGACTCCAAGGGAGTATATGTCTTATTTTGTGTTGTCATTATGGCAACAAAGTCATATGAAATTTTGACAGTAAACTATAAAGTGAAAATTGACTAAGTGTAGAAGACAGAACAGAACAGTGACTTGCAGTTGATCAAAGCTTCAACGCACATGTGTACGACCACATAAGGATATGCACATTCAGAATTAAGATTTATGGTATGTTTTTATGCTTATCCTATACATGCATGGTACAGAATGGAAGTATAGACAAGCTACAGAAAGAACAAGTACACTAGCAGTTCAGAATATAGAGTATGAAGCCGACTTCATGATTTTGATTAGCATGTTATCTTTTGTTATGTAAAGGCTAAGTGCCTATTGTAATAAGTTTGTAATCATATATTAAACATTTTTGTAAATACACTTAAGCCAAGTTTTTTGGAAGCATTGTGAATTTTGTTTTTGGGCCGACTAAGGTCTTGTTTATAGTCTCGTCTATTCAGGCATAAACATATATATATGCAATGTAAAGATATATTTGAAGTGTTGAAGAAAAATTTAGACAAGATATATAGTAGAGCAATATGAAGATATCAGTATGAGATAGAGCCCTTAAAGAAGATAAGAGCATATGCACATAAATGGAACTGATCAGACATCTATGTCACATACAACAGTTCACTCTTGGATATAGTGCATATCTATTCTCAGGAGGTTGTAGCCTTCTTTCTCATTGAGTAGTGAGCTCTTGGACAGTGAGTCCTCACCCCTAATAGGGTTGTTTGTAAAAGACTCCTAACAGGGTCAGGCCTTTAACCAGGTCATTGTACTTGCATTGTAAAGACTGCTCCTAACAGGGCAAAGGAACTTTAACAGGTTCATTATACTAGTACAATATTTATGGGTACTAATTCCCACTAGGGTTTTCCTCTAATCAAGGTTTCCCCGTAATCATATTATGTGTTATGTGATCTTGTGTTAAGCTTCAAGTAATATATAATTGTTTTAAGTTTAAAGTTGTTGAAATTGAATAAATAGCTAAACACTGATTCACCCTCCCCTCTTAGTGTTTCCAACATTTTCTTGCATCAATATTAATGATATTCTGATAATATGTAGGCTGATGTAGCCTTCTATTCATTTTACTGACTGGTAGACAAGGGTTTGACCCCTAGTCTCTTTCTCAAGTACTCAAATGTATCCTTGGGCAGTGGCTTGGTGAAGATATTAGCTAATTATTCTTTAGATTGCACATACTCAAGTGTCACCTCCTTTTCTTGAACTTTTTCTCTCAAATAATGATACTTGATGGCAATGTATTTATTCTTAGCATGCATGACTGGATTCTTGGAAATGTTTATTGTACTTGTATTATCACAATAGATAATCACTGGTTCTAGGATCTTCATATGCATACCTTCTAGTAACTGTTTGATCCATGCAATATTTGAGCAATTTGCAATAGCAATAACATACTCTGCTTCTGTAGTAGACTGAGAGATGCATCCTTGCTTCTTGCTAATCCATGTGACAATTATGTCACCCATAAAGAATGCTCCTCCAGTTGTGCTCTTCTGGTCATCAAGATTTATAGCCCAATCAGCGTTGGTAAACACCTTAAGTTCAAATTTGGCTTCTCTTCTATACCATAATCCATATTCCTCAGTATTCTTCAGATATCTTAAAATTCTTTTCACAACAATCATATGTGATTCTCTGGGATTAGCAGAAAATCTTGTAACTATTCCTACTGCGTGTGCAATATCTGGTCTAGTGTGTACAACATACATGAGTTTTCCAATCATTGATTTGTACAAAGTTTGATTTACCTCTAATATCTTTTCCTCCTTTATCAACTTACATCCGGTAGCCATCAGTGTTCCAACTAGTTTGGAATCTTCCATCTTGAGTATTTTCAGGACCTCTTTAGTGTATTTGGACTATGTAATGAAAATACCTTCACATTGTTGCATGATCTATAGACCAAGAAAGAATTTGATCTCACCAAACATAGACATCTCAAACTCTTTTCTCATCTCATTAGAAAATGATTCGCATAGCATATCATTGCCTCCAAATATGATGTCATCAAGAAATATTTCAGCAATCAAAGTGTTCGCATCAGTATCTTCCTTCAAACAAAGATTATTGTTTTCACTAGTCCTTACAAATCCAATACTTATAAGATATGAATGAAGTCATTCATACCAGGCTCTAGGAGCTTGTTTTAATCCATACAAGGCTTTATGAAGTGTACATACCATGTTTCTCTTGTCTGGATCTACAAACCCTTCTGGTTTCTCAATGTATACCTCTTCTTCAAGTATTCCATTTATGAATGTTGACTTGACATCCATCTGGTATACCTTGAATCCTTTGAATGCAGCATAAGAAAGTAGTATTCTTCCACTTTATAGCCTAGCAATTGGTGCAAAGGTCTCTCCATAGTCAAAACCTTCCTCTTGTGCATACCCCTTGCATACTAGTCTTGCTTTGTTTATTGTGACTTCTCCATTCTCATTCAGCTTGTTCCTAAATATCCATTTAGTACCGATGACATTCTTGTCATCTGGTCTTGGTACAAGTGACCATGTATTATTTTTCTCAATCTTCTCAATCTCATCATTCATAGCACTTATCCATTCTTCATTATCAAGTGTAGCATTGACAGATTTTGGTTCAAACTCACAAATTAAATGACTTGTGTTTAGAGACTTACTTCTTGTTCTTGTTCCAGCTTTCTTATCTCCTATGATTTGGATCTCTGGATGGTTCCTTCTTACATATCTGGAAAGAACTAGTTCAACTCTTTTTCTATCATCTTTATCATCATTTTGTCCTTCATTCTGTTCTTCATCACTCTGTACATTATTTTGATTATTATCCTGACTGTTGGTATTTGTAGCCTGACCATCGGTTACATTATTTTGTTGCTCTAGAATTAAGCACTGTTGCTCAGGCAGAGTGTTAGGTTGTTCATAGTATACAAACTTTTTGTAGTCCTCTGGTTCTTTTGTGCTTTCCAACTCATTCTTTTCTGCAAATTCATCTATCTTCACATTTGCACTTTCAACAATTTTGTTAGAAGCTTTAATAAGACATTTATAAGCCTTGGTCTTGGTGGAACACCCTAGAAAGATACCTTCATCACTCTTGGCATCAAGATTTCCATTTCTATCATCCTTTAAGATATAACATTGACTACCAAATATTTTGAAGTAACTTACATTGGGTGTTTTACCATACCATAGCTCATAGAGTGTCTTCTTTGTGTCCTTCAATTGTACTCTGTTTAAAGTGTAGACTACAGTACTGACAGCTTCCCTCTAGAATATTTGGGTGATGTCTTTCTCTATCATCAGTGTTCTAGCACAATCAACTATGGATCTATTCCTTCTCTCAGCAATCCCATTTTGTTGTGGTGTTCTTGGTGCAGAAATCTGTCTTTTTATACCATGCTCATTGTAGAAATTAGTGAATTTATCTAATATAAATTATCCTCCTCTATCTAATCTCAAGCATTTCAAATTCTTACCACTTTATTTCTCTACCATAGCCTTATACCATTTAAACATCTTGAATGCTTCAGATTTATCTTTTAGAAACATAACTGTCATTGTTCTAGATTAATCATCAACAAAGAGAATAAAATATCTATCTCCATAATAACTCTTTGTCCTCATTGGTCCACATAGATTAGTATGGACTAATTCTAGAATATCATTAGATGTATGGGTTTTACTTTTGAAACTAGACTTTGTCATCTTACCTTTTTGAAAATTCTTACACATGATGTTGTCGGGCTTTGACATCGTCGGTGAGCCTCTTAGATTTCTCCTTCTACTTATTTTCATCATGTTGTCAAAATTCACATAACACAATATTTTGTGCCACAACCATATGTCTTTTTTTCTAGTCATTAAGAAAGTGGTGTTAGTATCATTCAAATAGAATAAGTTAACTTTTGTCTGTTCACCGATACCAATCAATCTTCCTGATTCATTGAAGATCTTTGCCTTCTTATTCTCAAATGCTACTCTGTGACTTGAATTATTTAGCCAAGAAACACTCAATAGATTATAATTCAATCCTTTTACCCAATAAGCATTTTCACATTTAATCAGGTTATTCAACATTATAGTTCCTTTACCTTCAAATCGACAAGGTGTATCATTACCCATTCTTACTGTACCACCATTATAATACTCAAAAGTGTTAAAATTTTATTTGTCATCGGTCATGTGGTGAGTGCAACCACTATCTATAATCTAGATGTCATTCTTTCTAACCTTAGATATGAAAGCAGTTTCTACATACCTTTCATCTTCATCTGAAACATCTTTCACAGCCACAAACACCATCTCGATGTCTTCATCAGGTTCGGTGTCAGTATCTTCATCTTTGCAAGTAGCTAGGTAGCTATCTTTCTTGCCTTTGTCCTTGTAGTCTTGGGTATCTCTTCTTTCTGATTGTCAATAACTTTTGTAATCTTTTTTATCACCTCTGTCAGATTTCTTCTCAAAAGATTGGTCATTAACTCTGTCATATTTTCTTCTGTTAGGACATCTTGCAGCAAAGTTTCCAATCTCTTTACAATTAAAGCATACAAGTGGTAACTTGCCTTTGTATTTACCTTTGCCTCTCTACATTCTTCTAGCCATAAGAGCTTCTATTTCATCTAGATCTTCTTCTTCACTTTCACTTTCACTTTCACTATCTCTTCTAGATGTGTGTCTATGAATTGATTTTCTTATTCTCATAGAAGATTTAAATGCAGACTCTAAGTTTGGTAAGACATTATTATCAAAGTTATTCATCTCAAATGAAATCAGTCTACCAATTAAACTATCAAGAGTAACTATATTGTTTGCTACTGCTCTCATTTCTTGAATGGCAAAAACTCAAATAGCATATACAGGTAGTAAGGTTCTTAAGATTTTACTTACCACTATCTCCTCTTAAAGTGTACCTCCAACTCCTCATATAGCATTTACTACTTCTTTGATTATTGTGTTGTACTGTGTGATGCTTTCTCCTTCTTTCATTCTGAGATCATCAAAATTTCCTCTAAGGCTTTCTACCTTGGCTCTCAGAACATTTGTATCGCCTCCATGTACAAGCTTCAATGTGTCCCACATTTTCTTTACAGTTTTGCAATCTTTGACATCTTCAAATTCAGCATCAGAGAGTGAGGCAGAAATCTCTATGACCATGCAGTTGTGCTCATTCTTCTCTCTTAATTGATCTATTGTTAATACTCATGTGAGAAACACATATTCAGTATCTAGGAATTGAGTAACATCATTACCAATACCTGATAACTGGAGTCTTATCCTGCTTTGCCATGAAGAAAATTTGTCTTTGTTCAACTTGGGCACATCTCATCTGTTCATCTTGTGATCTTGACTTAGGTCTTGAAACCTTCCTTCTAAGCACACAAGCTCTGATACCAATTGTTAGTAATAACTAAGAGGGGGGGTGAATCAGTGGCCTAAAAAATTTATCCTTCAAACTTAACCACCAATCAATAAATCTCAGATTATTATGTCCCTACAAGATGCATTCCATGAAATAATAATAATGATTAACTGTCTGTCAGTTTCCACTGTCAATCTTTATTCTTTCTTGATTACCAATAAGCAATATAACTATTTACCGAAACTCAGTAAATAAGAAGAGTATACCGATCAATCCAGAGTTAGCTATGTAAGATGCAAAATAGTAAATAAATGAATCATACACACATAACACAATAATTTTAACGTAGAAACCCTATTAAGGGAAAAACCATTGGCACCGGTACCCCAAATTTTCACTCTTTTGAAGTGAGCCCTGTTAGGAGCCAACCCTATTAAATGTTACAAACACACTATTAAGTGTGACCTTGTTAGAGGATTTTATACATAGAGGTTTTCACTTAGTATCAGGCATCTATTGCTACCTTCCTTGAATCAGCCTCCTTCTTAGACTATCAATAGGTATCAGGCAAGTCCAATGCTACTTTCATGAATCAACCTTTTTAGAACTCCTTGAGATATACCTCAATATATAGAAGACTGTTAAGTCCTGCTCGATTAAGAGACTTAATGCTTCAATGGTGAAACTGAAACACTATGACCTATTCATATTGCAACTTGAAATGTAGACTTTCAGATCTATTTAAATACATTACCTCTCTTACCAATGTATCAATTCAATCCTTGTACTCCACACTTTTTTCTCTATGATGTTGTGCTCACTATTCGTAGGTGTTTGCAAAATTCCTTAGCTCTCCTTCAGCTTGTTTGATCAGTACTGCATGAATTTTTTCTTGATCATTTTCTCTTCAGCATCCTCTTTCTATTCACTCCCCTTAATCCCATTCGTAAATGAATTAAGCTTGTCTCTTATATAGACATAATATTCATTGTTTCTTGGTTCTTGATTCTTGGCGTGATAAACAATCCATCCAATTAGATTTAAACATAACTCCTGATTTGTCTTGTAGATATCTTGTTACCAATTGTACAAATCATCTTTAAATCAATCACTTATCTCTGGTCGAATAAAACAAAGTAGATAACCAGTTAAGTCTATATTTAGCTCTGCCAGCTAGATATTTTGTCATTTTCTGAACTCTTTGTTCTGTCGGTCACCACTACAGTTAGTTTTCAGTGACAACTAAATGATCTGTCGGTGAGACTCCAGTTAGCTTCGTGATCTCTATTTTTTAGGCATCATTGGAATTTTACTCATCGGGAAACTATGTATCTTTGGTTGTCGGGCACTTTAAGTCTTTAGCTTGTCGGGCAACCTTCTGACTTTTCTCATCAAGTATTTTTGTGGTTTTTCTTTTTCAGGAAACACTATGCTTCTGATCATTGGGTATCACTGCGACTGTACTTCTTTGCTTTGTCTGATGGTGTGCACTCTGTCGGTGTTGTTTGTCACTTAGTGAATACTTGACTTTTATGCATTGCTGAAACCATAACCTTGGTTCCTTTGGTTCTCTGAAGTCTTTGGCATTATGTACATGGTCGTACAGATGATATCAAGTTGACATCAATGACAATACATTCCATTAACTAATTTAATAACCTACATTATCTTTCAACTTAACATTATCAAACATTCAATCAGTTACATGTCATCACAATTATCTTCCTGCTATCCTCAGCCATTTTTCATTATTGCTTATGATTTCAAACCATATCAAGAGCTTTTCTTTTTTAGGGCTAAAGATAAAAATTAACAAATAAATCTTATCTCAAAATAATTTTAATATCCTTTCTTAATACATGGTTGTAAACTATTTTAAGAACTTTGGAAACTATGTGTCTACAACCACAAGTGATAAAATGATATATGTTTTTTCTAAAATTCTTATGAGATTAACAATAACTACTTTACAAAATTTTCCAAGTTGTTTTTTCTATTATAACTTGTGATGTAGGTCACCAAGCTTATTCTAAACACCAGCTTTATAAAAAGTCATGTCAAAACAATAGAACAACAAAGGGATGGAATTAAGGAGCACTTGAGTACACATACAAACACCCATTACCAAACCACATCATAAGTAAGCACTAATGGGGAGACAAGATGGTGAGACAACTAGATTCAACTGAACCAAAAGAGTAACTTGGTATTTAAAACTATGTAATATGTATAAAAAATTTAAACTAGTCATGTAAGGCCTACGAGTCATTTTATTTGTTGGTTGATCCAAGGCAGAAAATCTCTTTGTTTGTAACTAAAATTTATAAATTGGGTTGAATAACCCCGATCAAGACTGGAGGTTTTCTAGGTCCTATTATTTTCTATCGGTGCTCTCTTCTATAACTTTAAGTTCATAATTAATAAATTTTGTCCTAGTCCTTTTACCAAGCTAAAAAAAAAAGTTTGACTTGTGCTCGCTTTTGCAAATGTTGAATCTCAAAAAACTACTAAAAAATATAGATACTAATTTTTTTTATGAAACATAATCCATCCTTGGAAATGGAAACCAATATTTACTGCAAAAGGCGTCGCGTGCAGTGTTGGTGATGTGCACACTAGTGAGGGGTATGTCTAACAGCCTACACATCCTATGGGAGTGTTTAATAAGGCTAGGGTTTGCATCGATAGGGAGGTTGATTTTGGGAATCAACATATGTTGAATGAGCTTAAGGAAATATCAGATCAGAGGGGGATTAGACCTTCTCCTACGCAGGTCTCTAATCTTCCTATGATGTCTCAGGCTATTTTCCCTACTAATGGGCCTCTAAACATTACCTAGGAGAGAATATTTTGATGGAGGTGGCTGGTAATGTTGATTACTTCTCAAAATATGGTTTAATTAGGATATTTTATGGGTTTTGGCGAAGTTTGGTTGTGCTTCACCAATGGTTCTTAGAAAATTAGTGACCTATTTTGAAGGGAAATCTCCATATTTATCCCTATGCAAGAGGATTTTTGTTAGGATTTTGGAAAATATGAGCAATAAACATATTAAGATAATGCAGAAATAGAGAAGACAGAAAAATAAATAACACCAAAATTTAACATGGTTCACCTAATATGGGCTACATCCACCAGAGAAATGATCGTCCACTAATTGTATTATCCAGTGAAGAGAAACTTATAATATGATAATTTCACATTAAAATGCCACTTATTTACAGGCCTTTTAGGCAATTTACCAATGTCGGTTAACAAGTTAACCCTAAAAAATGTTTGACGAGTTAACCTAGCAAAATGCTTGACAAGTTAACCAAAAATTGTTAAGAGTGTAAAATATAGCATGATCAGTCGCCACATACCAACAATCTCCCACTTAAAGAATAATTAGGATCCACACTAAAAAAATTCCCACTTGGAGACTAATCAGGCTCCACACTAAACAATCTCCCACTTGGAGACTGGTCCTATAAAAACACCGGTATGCTTGAAGCTCCCACCGCATTGATGCACATGAACTTGACTGCTTCTCAGTTCCACTATGATCAATCTTGAAGACCAATAGAAATTGAACAAGAAGTCAGATGCTCTCAAGTTTTTTCCTTAATCAACATATCTTCAGGAGTCTTTCTAGTATGTATCTTCTCCATCTTCAACTTCCAATCCTCTAAAATTGTTCGTATGAAATGACATCAAAGCTGGATGTGTTTGGTCTTAGAGTTAAAGGTTGAATTCTTTGTAAGATGAATCACACTCTAACTATCACTGTACAAATTAGTACACTCTTGTGTCTTTCCCAATTCCTTCATAAACCTTTGTAACCAAATCATCTCCTTACTAGCCTTTGTAGAAACAACATATTCTACTTTAGTGGTTGAAAGTGATACAACCTTTTGCAATCTGGAAATCTAGCTGACCATTGTGCCACCTACAATAAAAATACCCTATAGTGCACCTCCTGATATCAATATCTCATGCTAAATCTAAATTAACATAGCCTTGTAAAGTGGAATGGGATCCTCCAAAACATAAAGAATGGGATTTTGTACCTATCAAATATCTAAGAATCTACTTTACTTCATTCCAATGCTCCTTTCTAGGATTTTTCATATATCTGCTCACAACTCCCACTACATGGGCAATATCTAGCCTTGTACACACCATGGAATACATCAAGCTTCCAACTACTAAAGAGTATGGATAATTAGACATTTAATCCATCTCCTCTTGTGTCATGGGGCCCATCTCTTTGGACAAATTAAAATGACTAGGTAAAGGTGTACTAACTAGTTTTGTATCTTGCATTTGAAATAAGTACAACACCTTTTCTATGTAATCACTTTAGACAATGTCAATGTGTGATTTCTCCTATCGCTTGCTATCCTTATACCAAGAAATTATTTTGTTGCACCCAAATCCTTCATAGAAAATGATTATGCTAATTTTTGTTTAAGGTTATTTATATGCTCCATATTAGACCCGACAACAAGCATATCATCAACATATATAGTAACAAGATAATATAGCTATCATTAACCAATCTCTTGAAGTAAACACAATGTTCAGAATGACATCTTTTGTAACCTTCCTTAGTCATAAAACTATCAAATTTCAAATACCATTGTTGGGGTGCTTTCTTTAGCCCATACAAGCTCTTCTTCAACCTGCACACTAAATTTCCCTTATCTTTGACCTAATATCCTTGTGGTTGTTGCATATAAATCTCTTCCTCCAAAAATTGATGGAGAAAAGATATCCTAACATCTAATTGTTCCAGATGAAAATATTTTTTGGCCACAAGACTTAGAATAGTTCAAATTGAAGTCATTTTAACAACAAGAGAAAATCTCATCAAAATCAATACCTTTTTTCTATGCAAAACTTTTGACCACATGTCTATCCTTGTATCTTTTCTTGCCTCTTTGTTCTTCCTTTAACCTATAAATCTATTTGTTAGGGAATGTCCTTTTACCTTTAGGAAATTTAACTAACTCCCAAGTTTGATTTTGTATCAAGGAATCTATCTCCTAATTCATTCCTTGCTCCCACTTTTTCTTGGTTTTAACCTGCATTGCTTCTGCATAACTTTCAGGTTCACCAGAATCAATTAATAATACATAATATAATGAAGGAGAATGTTATTCGGGAGGTCTAATTATCCTATAAGATCTTCTTACTAGAGTTTGAGGAATTTTTTATGGTTTTGGTTGTTCAATATTTTTTGGCACTGTTAGGACTACATTTACTGGGATTTCATCAAGAACCATGTGTTTTGTGTGTTCCTCTTCTTGCTTCTTTCCATGTATATGATCCTTGTACATGACCTTTTCATTGAATATGACATCACTACTCTTGATTATTTTGTGATTCTCAAAATCTCTTAAATGATAACCAAAATCATTAATGTCATACCCAATAAAATTACAATTCTTGGATTTTTTCTCAAGATTTGATCAATTTTCTATATTAATATGGTAAAAAATTTCACAGCCAACTTTTTTTAAAAATGGGTAGTTTACCTTGTTTCCTGTCCATGCCTCATTTGGAATACCACCATCCAAGGAACTTGAGGCCCTCTGTTTATCAAGTAAACAACAATATCTACAACATCTTCCCAAAAATGCAAAAGCAATCCTTCATGCAATCTCATTCTCCTTGCACACTCTATTATAGTTATGTTCATCCTTTCAGACATGTCATTTTCTTGTGGGGTTCTAGGAATTATATCTTGTCTATGAATGTCATGGTATGAACAATAACTATAAAAATCTCTGCTATAGTACTTAGCTTCATTATGTGATTTGAAACACTTCATCTTATTTCTTGTCTCATTCTCAACCAAAGATTTCCATTTATTAAAGACTTCAAATACATCAAATTTTCTTGGAATGAAATAAAACCAAGTTTTCCTAGATGTGTTATTAATAAAAGTAACATAATAATAAGACCCACCAAGAGATGTGTTGGATGATATCAGAATTGGGTACTACTGATGATGTTGGCATTCGTGTTTTGTCACTGATGTCAACATATGTTTATGTGGAGTGAACAGACTGGTTATTACTATTATATGATGACTGACATAAGTGTATGAACACTGTATGGATGAATCAAAATGATTCAAGATGAGGATATGTAGAAGGATTTGTAATGACCTTATTCCTAAGGTCTATTTGATTAATATTTCATATTGAAGATGTTACAGATGTTTTAGTGAAGACTGGTTTTTGGACTGTGACAGTGATGTTTGAAAGAGAAGGTCTCTATGTTTTGAGTATATCTTACAGGTGATAATGATTCAGGTTATGCGAGCTTAAGGGATGATAGAAGAAATATTGAGGATTTTTTTTTGTTGATCGTAGTCATGTGATTCTTGGTGACATCAGCTATGGCGTGTATTCTAGAGGAGACCTATTTGTGGCCGACTTCAGAGATGTAGCGTGTATTATGAATTGAGAGCATGGATTGTGGATCTTGGAAGTATATCTGATATATTGTAATTGATGTTTACTTTTTTAAGTTACCTTGTGTATCTTAGCAAGGGGTTAAATAATTATTTGTCTATTGGGAGATCTTAATTGGCTGTCCTAAGCAATTATTGTAATAGGGTATATATGAGAGATATTTTCTTTTGAAAAGAGGTAGCACATGATAGTGATGTGATGAGAAGGTAATTCAAGGCAGAGAAGTGTGGAAGTTGAAGAGCTTGATTGGCTACTAGATGTAGACCACAGTTTGTGATTATAGTACTTCATTGGAACTGACCAAGCAAAGATAGTTGCTATCAGACAGTTCACTAGATTGTATATTCCTTATATACACTTGTTTGGATTGTTAATCATTGAGGGTGCATTTAACCTTCTTTGGGCCGTGTGCCTGGGCAATGAGCCCACTGTTACTCTTGACTCCTAACAGTTTCTATCCTTTAATAGGGACTATATAATGTAATATTGTAATAAGATCCTAACAGGGATACTATACTCTCAGTATATCATTTGCGGGTGCTAATTCCCATCGGGATTTTACCTTTAACAGGGTTTCATTGACAACAAGGATTGTTTTATTGTTTTGGCATTTACTGTGTTATCATTTGAATTGTAGATTTGGTTTATAAAGTTTAAAGTTTAATAATCTGTATCACAGCTGATTCACCACCCTCTTAGTTGTACTTGTCGACTGTTATTCCTAAAAATTGGTATAATAGCTATTCATCCTTAGGGAGAAAGATTAACAACTTGAGGTGATCTTAAAGATGAATTACTACAGGAAGGATAGTGTTGGGTATATTTTTAGTTTTTGAGTCTTGCTATAAAAATTTTGGGTTCCCAATGTTAATTTTTCTTGAAATGTCAATACCTGTCTAGAGTACTATCAAATTTTCATATAGATGTTGATCTCCAAGAAATGAAAGCAATAATAAATGTGAATACCCTAAGCCCTAGGTCATTTTATCCTTGTCACGCAAAAAACCCTAGTTCTTCACAGCTTATTTCTAATTTGAAGTTACCTTTTCATGAAACTTAAGTGTTTTAAGTCATATGCCCTTTTTCATGTTTTAATTCAGTCGCTTAATCTCTTAAACATTTCCGAATATTCATTTTTGTTTAGAGACTCAAGGCAAAGCTTTGGTCACATTATCTCAAAAGGTAAAGAATATACTTTCAAATATTGGGAGATTAAACGTAGGTGGTTGATCTACATCAGATCCTGCGGTTGGCGTGAAATCTCTAGATTAAACTCAATTTATAAGGATTTTTTAGTGACTTGGAGGTTTTCTCAATCACGTAATCTCTTAATTTACCTAAGGTCAAGGACAGAGTTTACTTTTTGTTTTTTGCAATGTCTCCATAAGGAATTAGAGTTAAGAAAGAGATTCAGAGATTAAGAGATAACCATTGATCTTTCCCAAGATGAGTGGCTGGCGTGTAGTCTCTGAACAAAAGCTAACGTCAATGTTTCTTTCAGCAACTTAGAGATAGTCATAGATCTTGTTTCATCTTTGACTTAATCTAGCGGTGTGTGCTTAATCTCTTGATAAACTCATGAGTTAAAGATTCATTCAGCGATCCAGAGATAAGATTTGTCATACAGTCATTGGATAAACCTAGGTTAAGATCAAGTGAAGTAAATTTTATTTTTGAGACTTAGAGATAATGTAGTCTCCTTATCTCAGAATGAAAGCACAGTTAAATGAAAGGTCTCAAGATTCAACGAAGACCATTAGATTAAAACAGAATCAAGGGCTAGCGTGTAATCTCAAGGCAAAACCTAAGTTAGATGATTTGTTCAGTGACTTAGAGATTCACTCAATCACTAAGTCTCTAAAAGAACTATGGTTAGTTATGGTTAAGTCAAAGCTAGGTCAAGTTTTGATGCGAGTGAATCTGAACTGCATATTAAGATCAAATCTTGTGGCTGACACTTGTATGTGGTAGATTTTGCCTTGTTAATCAACCATACACTTCAACATAGTCCTTATTCATCAAATACACACAAGAATGAATATGAGATTATTCATCTTGCCTGTCTATATGATTTGACACATTGCCTTCTATCCAGATGGGGTTCCAAAATAGCTCTCAGAACAAGAGTCTCACAACCATAGACCAATCTAGAATGAAGGATTTATGCTTCCATGAATGCAATGCAATGATTAATCTAGAAATGAAACATGCAAGATTAAGCTAAATGATCCATTTAAACTAGAAATGAGATTAAAAATATGCCATGATTTCAGTGAGATTATTCTAGAAATTGAAATTAATATATTGCAAAATGAGATTATTCTATTTGAGATTATGAACTAAGAATGTAGAAACAATTTAGTATTATAACAATGAATATAACTAGAAATTCAGGAAGGGGTTTGAATGAGAGATGAGAGTTCTTTTATAGACTCAGAGGTTGTTCAGAAAATAAACTTTCCTTTTTGAAATAAAACAGATAGAAAAGCCAGTTCAAAATAGAAAGCTTTCTTTAAAAGAAAACAATAAATTGTTTTTCCCTCTGCTTTAACTATTTTCTTTCTTTGATTTTAACTGTTTTATTTGATTTAACTGTTTTCTTTCTCTTTAAAGCACAGTTAATTCAAAAATTCTATTTCTAAACTGAAGAGAATATTTAATTAAATAAATAGAATATGACCTCATAAATGTGTTTTTCTCAATTATTTGAATAATTAAATTCAATTATTGAAATGAGGATATTTATTTAATAATTAAATATTATTTAATTCTTT
>MU225383.1:149459-164418 GCA_018584345.1 Thuja plicata
ACACTCATCTAGAAGAGACAGTGAAAGTGAAAGTGAAGAAGAAGATCTAGATGAAATAGAAGCACTTATGGCTAGAAGAATGCAGAGAGGCAAAGGTAAATACAAAGGCAAGTTACCACTTGTATGCGTTAATTGTAAAGAGATTGGACACTTTGCTACAAGATGTCCTAATAGAAGAAAATATGACAAAAGTAATGACAGATCTTTTGAGAAGAAATAGGACAGAGGTGATAACAAAGATTACAGAGGTTACCGACAATCAGAAAGAAAACATACCCAATACTACAAGGATAAAGGCAAGAAGGCTAGCTACCTAGCTGCTTACAAAGATGAAAATACTAAAATCGAACCTAATGAAGACATTGAGATGGTATTTGTGGCTATGAAGTATGATTCAGATGAATATGAAAGGTATGTAGAAACTACACTCATATCTAAGGTTAGCAAGAATGACATCTAGATTATAGATATTGGTTGCAGTCACCACATAACCGGTGACAAAGAAAAGTTTAACACTTTTGAGTATTATAATGGTGGTACAGTAAGAATGGGTAATGATAGACCTTGTCCAGTTGAAGGTAAAGGAACAATAATGTTGAATAACATGATTAAATGTGAAAATGTTTATTGGGTAAAAGGATTGAATTATAATCTGTTGATTGTTTCTCAGCTGAACAATTCAGGTCACAGAGTAGCATTTGAGAACAAGAAGGCAAAGATCTTCAATGAGTCAGGAAAACTTATTGGTACCGATTAACAAACTAAAGGTAACCTATTCTATCTGAATGATACTAAAACCACTTGCTTAATGACTAGAAATGAAGACATATTGTTGTGGCACAAAAGATTGTTTCATGTGAATTTTGACAACATAATGAAAATAAGAAAAAGAAGTGTAAGAGGCTTACCGATGATGACAAAGCCAGACAACATCATGTGCGAAAATTGTCAAAAAGGTAAAATGGCAAAGTCAAGTTTCAAAAGTAAAACCCATACATCTGATGATATTCTAGAATTAGTCCATGCTGATTTATGTGGACCTATGAGGATAAAGAGTTATTATGGAGATAGATATTTTATTCTCTTTGTTGATGATTACTCTAGAATGATGATAGATATGTTTCTAAAAGATAAATTTGAAGCATTCAAGATGTTTGAATGGTATAAGGCTATGGTAGAAAAACAAAGTGGTAAGGATTTGAAATGTTTGAGATCAAATAGAGGAGGAGAATTTATATCAGATGAATTCACTAATTTATGTAATGAGCCTGGTATAAAAAGACAGGTTTCTGCACCAAGAACACCACAGCAAAATGGGATTGCTGAGAGAAGGAACATATAAATAGTTGATTATGAAAGAACACTGATGATAGAGAAAGGAATCACCCAAATCTTCTGGAGGGAAGTTGTCAGCACTACTATCTACACACTTAACAAAGTACAATTAAAGAAGGACACAAAGAAGACACCTTATGAGCTATGGTATGGTGAAACACCCAATGTAAATTACTTCAAAATATTTGGTAGTCAATGTTATGTCTTAAAGGATGATAGAAATGGAAAGCTTGACGCCAAAAGTGATGAAGGTATTTTTCTGGGGTATTCTACCAAAAGCAAATCTTTTAAATGTCTAATCAAGGATTCTAACAAAATAGTTGAAAGTGCAAATGTAAAGATTGATGAATTTGCATAAAAGAATGAGCTAGAAAGCACAAAAGAACCAGAGGACTACAATAAGTTTGTATATTATGAAGAACCCAACACTCTACCCAAGCAACAATGCTTAATTCCATAACAACAGAATGTTGCAACCGACGGTCAGACTGTTGTTACCGATGGTCAGGATAATGATCAAAATAATGTGCAAGGTAATGAAGAACAGAATGAAGATCAAAATAATGATCAAGCTAATAGACAAAGAACTATACCTATACTTCAAAGATATGTAAGAAGGAACCATCCAGAGGTCCAGATCATAGGAGATAAGAAAGCTGGTACAAGAATGAGAAGTAAGTCTTTAAACTCAAATTGTTTAATTTGTGAGTTTGAGCCAAAATCTGTTAATGCTGCACTAGATAATGAGGAATGGATAAGTGTTATGAATGATGAGATTGAGAATATTGAGAAGAACAAAACATGGTCACCTATGCCAAGACCAGATGACAAGAATGTCATCAATACAAAATGGATATTCAGGAATAAGCTGAACGAGAATGGAGAAGTCACAAGGAACAAAGCAAAACTAGTATGCAAGGGGTATGCACAAGAGGAAGGTATAGACTATGGAGAAAAATTTTCACCCATCGCTAGGCTAGGAGTAAGAATAATACTTTCTTATGCTACATATAAAGGATTCAAAGTATATCAAATGGATGTTAAGTTAGCATTCCTAAATGGAATACTTGAAGAAGAGGTATACATTGAACAACCAGAAGGGTTTGTCGATCCAGACAAGAGAAACATGGTATGTAGACTTCAAAAAGCCTTGTATGGATTGAAACAAGCTCCCAGAGCCTGGTATGAATGACTTCATTCCTATCTAATAAGTATTGGATTTATAAGGACTAGTGAAAATAGTAATCTTTATTTGAAAGAAGATACTAATGCTAGCACTTTGATTGCTGAAATATTTGTTGATGACATCATATTTGGAGGCAATGATATGCTATGCAAATCATTTGTTGATGAGATGAGCAAAGAGTTCAAGATGTCTATGTTTGGAGTGATCAAGTTCTTTCTTGGTCTATAGATCATTCAACAAAGTGAAGGTATTTTCATTACAGAGTCCAAATACATCAAAGAGGTCCTGAAAATATTCAAGATGGAAGATTCCAAACCAGTTGGAACACCAATGGCTACTGGATGTAAGTTGACAAAAGAAGACAAGACAACAGAGGTAAATTAGACTTTGTATAGATCAATGATTCAAAAACTCATGTATGTTGTACACACTAGACTAGATATTGCACATGTAGTAGCAATTGTTGCTAGATTTTTGCTAACTCCAGGGAATCACATATGACTGTTGTGAAAAGAATTTTAAGATATCTGAAGAATACTAAGGAATTTGTCTTATGATATAGAAGAGAAGGAAAATTTGAACTTAAGGTGTTTACTGATGTTGATTGGATTGGAAATCTTGATGTCTGGAAGAGCACAACTAGAGGAGCATTCTTTATGAGTGACAGACTTGTCACATGGATTAGCAATAAGTAGGGATGCATCTCTCAGTCTACTGCAGAAGCAGAATATGTTGCTGCTGCTGCAAATTGCTCAAACATTGCATGGATCAAACAATTGTTGGAAGGTATGCATATGAAGATCTCAGAACCAGTGATTATCTATTGTGATAACACCAGTGCAATAAACATTTCCAAGCATCCAGCCATGCATTCCAAGACTAAACACATTGCAATCAAGTATCATTTTTTAAGAGAAAAAGTTCAAGAAAAAGAGGTGATACTTTAGTATGTGCAATCAATAGAACAATTAGCTGATATCTTCACCAAGCCACTGCCCAAGGATACATTTGAGTACTTGAGAAAGAGACTAGGGGTCAAACCCTTGTCTACCAGTCAGTAAAAGACTGAAGGCTACATCAGCCTACATATTATCAAAATATCATTCATGTTGATGCAAGCAAAGAGATGAACTTCAAAGATATGTCTATATA
This sequence comes from Thuja plicata, assembly GCA_018584345.1. Lineage (NCBI taxonomy): Eukaryota > Viridiplantae > Streptophyta > Pinopsida > Cupressales > Cupressaceae > Thuja > Thuja plicata. Next base: position 153,133 of record MU225383.1, read on the forward strand.
CAGAGAGGTATATATATCAGAACCGAGCACCAAAGCATATTAATGTATTGTTTGTGGATAAGGGAAATTCAAGGAATATATTATGGATGGAGAGAAAAGATTGCTTGACATGAATGTCAGATATTTGCAAAATATTTGTTTGGCATTGCTGTCAAAGGGAGAGAGATTATCCATATTATCACATTCTTCTGAAAAAGAGAGAGATTATCCATTATCATATTACTCCAATAGGGAGAGATTATATCCTTAGGGAGAGAAAATTGTATGAAAGTTTATACAAAGGGAAAGTTGTTGAAAAGAGAAAAAGACAACATAAAAGAAAGAACAGGCAAAAGAGAGAAATTGACACAAGAAAAGGACTCAACAAATTAGAAACTAAAAAGCTGCAAGAATCAAATCTAAGCTAAAATAGAGCTTACCGGTGATTAGACATTTATCAATTGACAAAACAAAATGATTGGTAGTTTGATGAATCTCAACTGTTGTATTTCATATTGTATTAGAAATAGTATAGTGTGATAATATATTATGTTTCCATCAATGCCAAAGGGAGAGATTGATGACATGTAACTAATTGAGTGTTTGATAATGTTAAGTTGAAGATAATGTAAGACATTAAATCAGTTAATGGTTTGTATTGTCAATGATGTCAACTTGATATCATCTGTACGGTCATGTATATAATGCCAAAGACTTCAGAGAATCAATGAAACAAAGGTTATGCTTTCAACAATGCATAAATTTCAAGTATTCACCATGTGACAGATAACACCGATGGAGTGCACACCATCGGTAAAGGCAAAGAAGAAAAGTCACAGTGATACCCGACGAGCAGAAGATAGTGTTTCCTGATGAAGCAAAACCATGGGATACCCGACGAGCTGAAAATAGAGTTGCCTAATGAGTAAAATCTAATGATTCCTGATGGACGAAGATCCCAAAGCTGACTGGAGTCACACCGATGAAACTGGCAGCTATCACCAAAAACTAACTGTAGAGTTGACCGACAAAACAGAGAGTTCAGAAAATGACAAAATATCTAGCTGGCAAGAGCTAAAGATAGACTTAACTGGTTATTTTTTTGTTTTATTCGACCAAAGTTAAGTAATTTATTTAAAGAAGATTTGTATAGTTGGCAAGAAGATAACTGCAAGATAAATCAGGAGTTATGCTTTAAATTAAATTGGCTAGATTGTTTTTCACGCCAAGAATCAAGAATCAAAAAATGGTGAATATCATTTCTATATAAGATACAAGCTTAATTCATTTCCATATGCATGGGGAAGGGGAGTGAATATAAAGAGGATGTTGAAGAGAAAATGATGAAGAAGAACTTCATACAGTCCTAATCAATCAAGCTGAAGGAGAGCTGAGGAATTCTGCAGACACCAACGAACAGTAAAGCACAACATCATAGAGAAGAAAGTGTGGAGCACAAAGAATTGAATTGATACATTGATCAGAGAGGTAATGTACTTAAATAGATCTAAAAATCTGCAATTCAAAGTTGCATTAGAAATAGGTCATAGTGTTTCAGTTTAACCATTGAAGCATCAAGTCTCTTAACAGAGCAGGACTTAACAGTCTTCTATATATATTGAGGTACATCCCAAGGAGTGCCAAAAAGGTTGATTCATGAAAGTAGCATTGGACTTGCCTGACACCTATTGACAGTCTAAGAAGGAGGCTGATTCAAGGATGGTAGAAATAGATGCCCGATCCTAAGTGATAACCTCTATGTATAAAATATTTTAACAAGGTCAAACCTAACAGTGTGTTTGTAACCTTTAACAAGGTTGGCTCCTAACAGGGCTCACTTCACAAGAGTGAAAATTTGGGGTACCCGTCCCAGTGGTTTTTTCCCTTAACAGGGTTTCCACATTAAAATCCATGTGTTATGTGTGTATGGTTTATTACTTTACTATTTTACATTTCACATATGCATTTTTGGATGGATTGGTATACTCTGCTTATTTACTGAGTTTTGGTAAATAGTTTTACTGCTTATCGGTAATCAAGGAGAATAAGGAAAGACAAGGAAAACTAACAGACAATTAATCAATACAAGTATTTCATGGCGTGCATCTTATAAGGACTTAATAATCTGAGGTTTATTTGATTGTTGGTAAATAGTTGAAGGATAAATTTTGAGGCCACTGATTAACAATAATGATATATTTTCCAATTTTTCTCATCTCCCTCATAAGGGTAATTTTTTGCAAACTTATTCTTCCATCAGAGACCTGCTAACAAGATGAGTTTGACCATGGAGGCTCACCTCCCAACCTAGGCCTTTTCAAGGCCACCCCCGAGCTTGGGGATCCAGAATGGAATGGGAGACAAATAGGCATTCACAACTTACAAAAAAATATAAACAAATACATCCAAACAGTGAAAACTTCCCATCACATGGTAGAACAAAAGGAAGGTCTCTAAGAGGCCTTCCTAAAAATAGGGGTAGTGGTAGACCTAACAGTAGGAGAAATCCAAGTATACATAATAGAAACCTCAAGCCACACATGGACTTGGGATGACCATCCTCACAAGATGCAATCATAAATATACCTCCTTATGCCCCTCCTAATAGCCCTCAAGCCATACTTGGCATCATGGTTATCATGAAACCTCATGTCTTTCCCTCCTCACATGGGAGACTCTACACTAAACTGGTGTCATTTCCACCACCCCTTCAAGGTTACTCTACCCTCCCAAGAGTGAGTGTTCCTTGAAGAATCCCATCCAAAATGATTCACATAATAAAATAGAACAACATAAAAATCTAAAAACTCAACTTGCAAAATAACTTAAAATTACATAGGACTCCATTAATGGAGTTTCAAGCTCAATAACATGCAAAACCATGAAATTTAATTCAAAAAGGAGACCAACCTTACTCCAAAGCTAAAGTATTGAAATTTGGTGATGAGTTATCCTTCCAAGACTCTTACTCCAAAAGCTCCTTCAAAACTGAAATCTATCTCTAAGGGTAGAGAGTGGGTGAACACCCAACTCCTCCTAAAACCTTCCCTAAATAGGAAAACCTCCAACATGACTAGACTAACCCAAAGGTGAGGTGACCCTAACCATCCCAAAGGTGAGGTAATTCTAACCATGAATGGAGTTAAATGCAACTTGGGAAGAAAAGAGAGGTTAACCAAAGTTACACTCCTCTTCAAATTTGCTTAATTTTTAAAATGAGACTTTAAGGGAGACTTAGAGGCTCATTTATGATTGAAAATGACCCCTTACCCCTAGGGCACCAATTTGGGTAGCTAAAAATGACCCTGGTTACCTTCTAGGAGCCTAAAAGACCCTCTTAAACTACACTAGAAGTTAACCCACAGATTTCTAAGTCAAGTTGACCATCTAGAAACTTCTAACCTTGGGTAAGCTTGGCTACTACACATAGGTAACATTAGTTTAACCCTACATAACTAACCATGGTTCACATAACTAGCCATGTCAACATTAATTGCAACACTTGCCAATATTGGCACATTAAATTAAAACAAATGACATGGCTTATTCACATTAATATTAACTAATTTAAATACACACATGCAAACCACATTTACAAATAAAATACTTATACAATGAGGTCCATGTTTCTTTATCTAAAAAGGACCTTGTAATGCATAGAATTTCACATAGGCTCCAATACTAGGTCCCTAATTTAGATCCATGGTTAACTATCCTTGCACACTCATTGCACACATTAGTAGATCCAAAATAACATGATATAAAAGCATAATATGACATCAATAATTCATTTCATATAAATATATATGAATTCAAACTTAAATGAGCATAGCATCAATTTCCTAAACCAAATTCCATCACAATCACCTCTACTTAATAGATCTCATAGATGACATCATCATAATTGAAACTGAATCAAAGCATATGGTATCTCAAGTGTACCCTGATTACATAATCAGGTACTGAATATATAACATAGGATTCCAGAGATCCTCAAATACATAAAAGTCTCCAAAAGTCAAAGTATGTCTAAATACATAATCACTGAAAGCATAGAAAGCACTGAAAGCATAACAACATAAAGCAGTGAAACAAAGACTGTCTGAGGTAGGTCTCACAGTTGGAACCTTGTATATATTTGATTCATTATTCTTATTTTAAGGAGTATTTTTCTGGTAGCACTTAGAAGATAGAAGATTTTAAGGTAGGCCTGTGACCTCACACGTATGAAGCTTATATTGTAATTCATTGAATATTTGACCTAAACCAGGAAATCCTTAAAGCCTGGCATGTAATGAGTTTGATCAATTAATGAAAAGGATCTCTGTGTTTTCTTCTCTCACTGTGTGTTGTTGTTTCCGCATTGTCTTGGAAAATTGGTTAGGTAGTTGGGAGTTCCCTTGGCCCCATCTACTTGCCCTCCTTTTGTCAGGTGGTATTAGAGCACTGGTGAGATCTAAGTTCCTTCTTGTAAACCCTAACCCTAGTTGGTAATATTGTTGTAGGGTAGTGGATTGTGATCTCACCTGAAATTGAAGAGGGATTCAAGATGGTTCATGGGAGAGGAAATATAGATCTAGGTCTAGCTAATATGCTTAGACAGATGGCTGCAAGATCGGAAGTTGTTGAGATAGCCCAACACAGAGGAAGACATCTTGAAGATGTTAGCAATGATGAAATTGAAGAGGTTCAAGGTGAAGTTGCACCTGCACCTGTGATGAATCAGGAAGAAGAGCGATTCTTGATAGCTTTGACAAGTTTGAAATCCACACCTCAGTTTAATCCTCCTGATTTTGATGAATTGATAGATTGGATAACAGAAATGGAAAATTATTTTGAATATGAGAATGTATCTGAGGATAAGAAGGTGAATATTGCAAGCACAAATCTGAAATGTCATGCATCCTTATGGTGGGAACATCTGCAATTGGATCGGAAGAAGAAATATAAAGAAAAAATTAAAGGTATGCGATAAAATGGTAAACAAATTGAAAGGCAATTTTCTACCTTGTGATTATCAAATTAACCTAGTTTAGAGAATGCAAATTTTGAAGCAGAAAGACAAATTAGTAAAAGACTACACTGAGGAATTATACAAATTGGACATCAGATCTAGACATGTTGAAGATGAAGAGGAAAGAACAACAAGATATTTGAATGGCTTGAGAAGTAATATACAAGATGAGATCAGTTTGGTCAAGATGGAGAGAATTAAGGAGGCATATCAGTTTGCCCTAAAAGCTGAAGAGAAGTTGAACAAAATATATGAACAAAGACAAAGAGGTAGAGGAGGTAGATTTCCTAGAGGAAGAGGTAGATCTCATGGTGAAAATAGTAGATCTGAACCAGACAAGTCAATTTTAGACACATCTCAAGACAAAGGATAGACTGAATGGAAAGGTGGTAGTTCATACTGAGGAAGAGGAAATTACTCTAGAGGTGGTTATAGCAGAAGAGGGTTCCAAGTAACTTGTTATAATTGTGGTGAAGAAGGATATAAATCCTTTGAGTGTACACATGCAAACAAGAAATTTGGCAGTAGAAGAAATGCGTTGGTACAAGAGGAGTCACCTAATGAACCTGAAAGTAATCTCATGATCCGAAGGATACTATGGAGTGAAAAGGATAAGCAAGATTTGATCAAGCAAATTTTGGTCAAGACCAGATGTAGAGTTGCAGACAAAGTTTGGAAGGTGATTATTGATAGAAGAAGCTAGGAGAATCTAGCATCTGAGGAAATGGTTGCAAATTTGTTGTTGGAGAGGATGAAACATATGAGACCCTATCATATCTCATGGATCAAGGATGAGCATACATTAATGGTGAGTGAACCATGTTTTGTCAATCTAAAAATTGGAAAGTATTATGATAAGGTGTTATGTGATATTATGCCTATGGATTGTTGTCATATTTTTTTGTGTAGACCTTGGCAATATGATAGACATGCTATACATGATGGAAGATTGAATAGATGTTCTATTTGGGTTGATGGTAAGAAGAAAATATTGTTACCTATGGTTGAAGAATCTGTTGGTGAGTTATGTACATCTGTGAAAGTTTGTCTGATAGAAGGTAGACAATTTGTTAAGGATTTGAAAAGAAATGATATATGTTATGCTTTGATTCCTAACAAACCAAGTAAGAATGTAGAAGGTGAAATTCCTGCAGAAGTTGAGAAGTTACTCATTAAGTACAAGGAGATCATTTCAAATAATGTACCTAATGGTTTTCCACCAATGAGAGATATCAGTCATTGTATGGATCTAATTCCTGGAGCTATTTTACCATACAAAGCACCACATAGGTTAACACCGACTGAGAATGAAGGGCTTAACCGAAAAGTTCATGAATTGTTGAACAAAGGTCTGATTTGAGAAAGTCTGAGTCCATGTGCAGTACCTGCTATGTTGGCACCTAAAAAGACTAGATAATGGAGAATGTGCACTGATTCCAGATAAATCAACAAGATCACAATAAAGTATAGGTTTCCTATACCGAGAATAGACAACATAATGGATTGTTTGAGTGGAGAAAAATATTTTACCAAAACTGATTTAAAAAATGGATATCATCAGATCAGAATTTGAGAAGGTGATGAATGGAAGACTACTTTCAAGACAAAGGAAGGTTTGTATGAATGGTTGGTTATGCCTTTTGGTTTAACTAATTCACTAAGTACATTTATGAGGTTAATGAATGAAGTTTTGAAGAAATTATTGAATAAATGTGTGATTGTATATTTGGATGATATTATGATATTCAGTAAAAATGGAGAAGAGCATTTGATTCATATAAGACAAGTGTTGCAGAGATTGAAAGAGGAAAATTTGCTGATAAATCTGAAGAAATGTTCCTTCATGAAAGAAGAGCTTGTGTATTTGGGCTTTGTGATTTCAGCTGATGGTTTGAAGATGGATCCAGAGAAGGTTGAGGCTATACTTAGTTGGCCTACACCTGAGAATGTCATTGAGGTAAGATCATTTCATGGATTGGCAAGTTTTTACAGGAAATTTAACAGAAATTTCAGTTCTATTTGTAATGCTATGACTGAGACAATGAGAGGAGACAAAAGAGAATTCAGATGGACACATGGAGCTGATAAGAGCTTTGAGACTTTGAAACTAAAATTTGTTGAATTACCTATGTTAGCCTTACCTGATTTCAATAAGGTATTTCAAGTTGAATGTGATGCAAGTGGAAGTGCAATTGGAGCTGTGTTGACTCAAGAAAGTAAACCTTTTTCTTTCTTTAGTGAAAAGTTGAATGATGCAAAAAGGAAATATTATGTCTATGATCAAGATTTATATGCTATTATGCAAGCTATGAAGAAGTGGAGACATTATTTGATGCCAAATGAATTTGTGTTGTATATTGATCATAAGGCTTTACAATATTTGGGTAGTCAAAATAAGTTGAATTAGAGATATATGAAATGGGTAGAGTATTTGCAAAGCTTTAAATTTGTGATTAAGCATAAGAGTGGAGTTTCTAATAAAGTTGTTGATGCATGAGTAGAAGGAGATCTTTGTTGACTGAAATGAGAATCAAAGTTCTTGCTTTTAATGACATGAAGAATTTGTATGAAAGTGATCTTGATTTTTCAGAGCAGTGGAGAGTGTGCAGAGTACCTAATTCAAATAAATCAAGTAAGTATGAAAACTATTTCATTCAGGAAGATGTGTTGTTCAAAGGTATTCAGTTATGTATACCGAGAGGATCAATGCGAACTAATTTGATAAAAGAGAAATATAGTAGTGGATTGGCTGGACATTTTGGTATTGATAAAATATTGAGTTTTCTAAAGGAGTGGTATTTTTGGCCTTAGTTGTATAAGGATGTTCAAAAATTTGTACAAAGTTGTGGAGCTTGCCAAGTTACAAAGGGAGTGATTCATAATACTAGTTTGTTTACAACTATTACTATTCATAAGAAACCTTGGAGTGATATCAGCACGGATTTTGTTCTTGGCTTACCTAGGACAGCGAGAGGTAATGATTCCATATTTGTTGTTGTGGATAGATTTTCTAAAATGACAGATTTCATACCATGTAGGAAAACATCATATGCATTACATATAGTAGATTTGTTCTTTAAGGAAATTGTTAGATTGCATGGATTACCAAGGAGTATCATCTCTAATCAAGAAGTAAGTTTGTAAGCTATTTATGGAAAACACTTTGGAAGAAGTTGGATACTGAGTTAAAGTTTAGTTCTACATTTCATCCATAGACTGATGGAAAAATAGAGGTTGTAAACCAAATTTTAGGTAAGTTATTGAGATTCCTAGTTGGAGACACACCAAGCAATTGGGATTTGATGTTGGCACAAGCAGAGTTTGCATACAATAGTTTAGTGAATAGAAGTACTGGAAAGACACCTTTTGAGATTTTTCATGGAACACAACCAAGAGGTATATAATATTTGAGAGATATTGTTGGTGAAGAGAAAAGAAGTGTTGAAGTAGAAGAATTTTTAGAATTTATGAAGACGTTGCATGAAGATGTAAAATAAAAGCTGGAGAATAGTAATCAAAAATACAAAGATGATGCAGATAGATCAAGAAGACATAAAAAATTTGAAGTTGGTGATATTGTAATGGTTCATTTAAAGAAAGGAATATTTCCTATTGGAACATATGGTAAACTAAAGATGAAGAAATTTGGTCCTTGAAAAATACTGAGAAGATTTGACAGTGGAAATGCTTATGAAGTTGAATTACCTGATGACATGAATATATCACCTATATTCAATATTTCAGACCTGTATGAATATCATGAACCTGATGAAGAAGTGAAAATGACAAGTGATTATGCAAAGAATCAGATAGAGAAAGTTGAAAAGATTCTCAAACAAAGAGTTGGAAGAAGCACAAGAGGAAAAGAAGAATACAAGGAGTATCTGGTAAAGTGGAAAAATAGACCGATTGAGGAATCATCTTGGATTTCTCAATCTAAGTTGGATTAATTTCAGGTTGGACCTAATACATGATTCAAGGAATCACTTCTATTTACCCCAAGTGTCTGATGCAGGAGCATCTCGGGTATGCTCTTACCAATGGTTGGTAATTTTCGGTGATCTTCTGCCCGAGATGATTATTTTGGGAGTTGGATCTTTGGCCGACTTCTTCATTTAATTTCCATTACTAAATTGATTTGGGGTCTCTCATTGGGATCTGTGTGGACCTAAATCTGGGTCTCTCTTATGGATTTGAGTGCCAACTTCCTTGTTGGACCCTTCTATATATTTGGTTCATTGTTCTTAGTTTAAGGAGTAGTTTTTGGGTAGCACTTAGAAGATAGAAGATTTGAAGGAGGGTTTGTGACCACACATGTATGAAGCTTATATTTTAATTCATTGAATAACTGGCCTAAACTAGGCAAGCCTTACAACCTAACATGTAATGAGTTTGATCAATTAATGAAAAGGATCTCTATGTTTTCTTCTCTCACTGTGTATTGTTGTTTCTGCATTGTCTTGGCAAGCTGGTTAGGTAGTTGGGAGTGCCCTTGGCCCCATCTACTTTCCCTCCTTGCGTCAGTTGCAGAGTATGAAGCTCTACTTCTTGGTTTGAGAATAGCTAGTAAACATGAAATAAAATGTTTAAGTGTGTTTGGGGATTCTTAATTATTTTTTTCTCAAGTTAAAAGTAAATTTGTTGCTAAGAAGCCTCTTCTTAAAAGATACAGAAATGAAGTATGGGATTCTATAGAATGTTTTGATGCCTTTTCTATTAATTGGATAGATAGATCAAAAAATATCCTTGCAGATTGTATGGCTAATTTTCCACTAAAGCATAATGACATTCCTTGTGAGGACATAGTTCAAGTTGAAGTTAAAACCAAGCCTCCTATACCTGATAACATCAACAAATGGCAAATATTCAAACATGACAGAGATATAATAAGATTTTTAGCATGTGAACAAGAGTATGAAGATCAATTTATAGACTTGAATGCTCATGTTGAGATGGAGGATGAGAAAGAAGTGTTGTTTGGAAAGGAAGGTATTCAGCTAAAAACCAATAAGGTTCCAGAAGGCCTTGTAGCAATGGAGAGATTGTTTGATAATAAAGATTCAAAAATGGACAAGAAAAACACTAATGTCACAATGGATGAAGTAGAAAGGATAAACTTGGTAAATGAAGAAAATCCAAAGGAAGTATTTGTGGGCAAAATTTTAACCCCCAAGATCAGAGTAGATATCAGCAAACTATTGAGAAAATATAGGCATGTATTTGCTTGGTCCTATGATGACCTTAAAGCTTACCAAGAGGACCATTTTCAACATGAGATACCTTTGAATCCTAATGCCAAACCATTTAGGCAGAGGTATAGACCAATAAATCCTACTTTAGCTCCCAAGATGAAAGATGAATTAATCAAAATGAGGGATGTTGGTATAATAAAGCCAATTAGACACTCAACATGGGTTTCAAATTTGATGTCTGTCATAAAAAAGAACGGTTATATTAGACTTTGTATAGATTTTAGGAATCTAAATATATCATCATTAAAGGACAATTATGCATTACCAAACATGGAAGCATTATTGCAAAAGGTCACAGGAAATGAATTATTATCAATGATGGATGGGTTCTCAGGGTACAACCAGGTGAAGGTTAAAGAAGACGAATAATATAATACAACATTTACTACACCTTGGGGTACTTATGTATATGTTAGAATGCCTTTTTTACTCACTAATTCAAGGGATGCCTTCTAAAGAGCAATGGATGTGGCCTTTGAGGATTTTATTGATCTAATTATGGTGGTATACTAGGATGACCTAACTACTTATTCCAAAAAGGCAGATGACCATTGCAAACATTTGGAACAAATATTTCAAAGAGCCCTTGAATATGGGATATCATTGAACCCAAAGAAATGTCATTTTGCTGTCACTGAAGGAAATTATTAGGACATATTGTGTCCAAATATGGAGTAAGGATAGACCTTGAGAGGATTACAACAATAGATAAAATTGAGGTCCGAAAGAATGTCAAAAAGATCCAATCCTTCTTTGGACAAATAAACTTTGTAAGGAGGTTTGTCCCAAATTTTTCAGAAATAATTAAACCAGTTGCTATGATGTTGAAGAAGGGTGCAAACATGAAATGGAAAAATGAAGCTTTAGAAGCATTTGTAAATATTATAAAGGCAATCAAGGAGGCCCCTATCCTTGTCTCTAGATTATACTATACCATTCCAATTATTTTATTTTGCATCATATCACACCATTGTTGTTGTCTTGTTGCAAAAGAATAGTGAAGGTTATGAACAACCAATAGCATTCTTTAGTAAGAATCTT
>MU225383.1:178845-215651 GCA_018584345.1 Thuja plicata
CACAAAGACCATGGAGAGGAAAGAGGAAGGACTTATTCCTCATGAGGACTCTTGGTACAAGTGTCCCATGAGTCATCTTGGACTCTTAGAGGTGGCTTGAGAAGCTCCTTAGGAATAGGGATTGCTTTTTGACTTGGTGTAGGGGAAGACATGTGGTCATGAGACCAAGTCTTATGAGGCCATATAGCCCTTAAGAATAGGACATGTGTGGGTGAGGATAATGATTAATTATTAATTAATAATAATTAATTATTTTAGCCAAGGTGATGTGTTAGGGGACTAGGTTCATGAGGTGGACTAGGGGACTTAGTCATATTTAGTGATTGTGTATTTATTTAAATCACTTTTAATAAGACTAATTTATAAGACTTAGGATAAGAAGAATAGACTATAGTGAATGTATTAAATAAATTAAAGTAATTTACTTAATAAATAGAAGAAATATTTACATTAATTAAATAATAAATATTTAATTAATTCATCAAGTCAATATTAATTAAATAATAAATATTTAATTAATTTATTAATCAACGAAGCCATTTTTAAGTGTATACATTTTGCCCCTCTTTGAAATAATGTGCTGGTCACATTGTTTCAAAGAAAAATTTAGCTTTTTGCCCCTGCCCCAGACAATCTCATGAAATAGATGTCATATGCCCCCTCAAGAGATTGATTGAAAAACTTGATGATTTTTCCCATTTTGTTATTATTGTTATTATTATTATTTATTTTTTTTTGGTTTTGACGGAATGTTCAATCAATCTCACGAAAAGAATCAGAAGAAAGTGTGAAAGAAACGGGGTGAAATGGGATGATATCGATAGGTAGGGTCCACATGGAAAACAAAATGGGTCCACAGGCTATATATAGGGTCAAAGGGTCCACCATAAGCTCATTATGCACACTTTTCCTTTGGAGATTGGAGCTTGTAGAGAGAGAAGAGGAGAGCTGAAAAGATGTCGTACCCACTTGCAGACCACTGCTTCGAGAGAGGGAGACGCTTCCAGAGGCCGTCGGATTCTTGAGAGCCAGTAGGTGATCTATCCAGCTTTGTCAATTTGATTGGATTATGCATGTTAGATAAGATTTGTAGCATGTTTAGGGAATATTTAACCATAGGTTTAGATTAGAAAAATTTTGTTTTTGGTCTGAAAATAGATGCGCAGTTGCGGCGCATCAATGCATAGCAATAGAGGATATTTGTGAAATAGTTGTGCATCTATTTGGGGATCCAGTGCATACATCAGAGGAGATATCTGATGTTGTGCATATGTTTAGAAAAATGGTGCATCTGTTAAAACTATGCAAACAGGAGGCGATTCTGTGCAAGCATGTTTCTATGCTGTGCATATGCTAAAATTGCGCAATCATGTGCATGTGCTTCGCATTTATGAAAAGATGAAATTTGGATAAGTCAAATTAGGTCAAACTTGATAGCGATAAGCCAATAGGATTCAGCGTTGGACGTTGATCAATTTGATGTCAAGATAGGAAATATTGTTGCATGGTCGCTAGTAAACCCGTCTTGATTGGTAGATAATTGATAGAAATCATCTTGTTGATACATGTGATAAACATGTTTTTGATTGATAGATAGATAGAATAGATAGATCAGCTAGATCAGAATCTGATAGTTTGATTTGCTGGTTGTTGATAATAGGAGGATATTACAGACATCCTGATGTCACAGGAGAGATATCCCATTACACAGAGTCTGAGATCAGCTCTATCAAAGACCGATAGGGTATTGATTGGAGCCACTGGCTTATATCATATCATCCACACACTTGAGATTTGAGCAAACCTAGGTATGATAATGGCGTTGGTGGAGAGATGGCACTCAAAGACAAGTACATTTCATTTGTCGACAGGCAAGATGACTTTGACTTTGGAGGATGTGTATCGCATCCTTCAACTACCCATCACTAGAGAGCTAGTGCAATATGACCAACACGGTGGGTTGATAGAGTGCAAAGGAGTATTCGGCGATGAGGACATAGATGAGGCCGAGATCAGTTGGGAGGACATGGTAGCATTGTATGAGCCTCTACTAGTTGTATTAGCTAGAGAAATCAGAGGATACGTCTGTCCCGATTGGAAATCACATGGTTTTGCAGTTGGATGGGGGCAGACCCTACAAAGGATGATGGATGAGGGGACCTATTTTGCTTGGGGAGTTTGTTTATTATCCCACTTATATCATGATCTTCATTAGGTGGTGTACCATGGGGGTGCATCTTTATCAATAGGGGTTACATTGCTCCATGTATGGGCATGGGAGCATATTTCCATCACACGGCCCATAGTTCTCAGATTTTGGAGCGCTGAACAGCCCTACATATTTCTTTATGCATCGATCCAGTCTCAGCATAAGCTAGGACATTTAGAGTTTTGGAGATACATTTTTGATACCGTGGATGTGGTGATATGGAGGCCCTACCTGGATTGTGAGCCTTGGGAGGATGAGTGTCAGCTCAGATATTGTTTTGAGTCACGGTGGCTGATAGGGAGGACTCCCTATATCATAGAGAGATAGATGATGAGCTGGGTTTTTTGACAGTTCGGCCAAATTCAGGGGATGCCCCATGGTGTGACATAGTTTTCACAGAAACACTAGGAGAGGTGAGATTGGGGACCTATGGTGTCATTTGAGATTGCGAGGCAAGAGTTTTTGAATATGCCCTTCCAGGCGTAGTCGATGAGACAGGGGGTCGTAGACCCGGGTATGACAGTGAAGTATGAGAGGTACATGAGGGATCACCCAGTCCCCAGTTTGACAGATCCCGCTGAGAGGCCACCACAGAGAGAACTAGGGGATGGAGGCTGAGGTTGGGGATGAGCCTAAGGTGGAGGTAGAGGTGATGATGACAATGTGGTAGATGATAGTGGCAATTCTCTCGACAAAGGGAGGGGTAGAGGAGGTCCCAGGATGAGAGGTGGAGGTGTATGACCATGGGGTTTGATGCCACCTCTGGCACAGAGACCACTAGGAGAACCAAGATGGCCACCAGTGTAGGTGTAGGTACAGATACCCATACAAATACTAGCATAGGTACAGATACCTATATAGATACTAGCATAGGTACCATTAGAGGCACAGGTACAGCCATAGGTATAGGTACATGCATAGGCATATGTACATGCACATGCATAGCTGTAGGTACATGTATAGGCACAGGATGAGGCAGATAGGATATTGGGTTAGCCGAGAGTGGTATAGGGCCTTTAGATAGAGGAGGATGAGCCTATGGTTGATGTCGGAGATGATGTTGAGATGGCACAGGAGGAGATGGTAGAGATGGATGTCGGGGATTAGGATCCCTATGTACAGAGAGCCACAGTAGATGAGGAGGAGATAGATGTTGATGCGGTGCTAGTTAGACTAGCCAAGTTATAGGTACAGGTTGATCGTGTCCCCATACTAGAGAGACAGGTGGAGATGTTAGAGGAGGAGGTCGCAGAGGTCAAATAGGAGAGGGATACCACCATAGAGTGGTTAGGGGAGGCGAAGACCTTACTTGATAAGTTGGAGTCTACGAAGTCATTGGATCCTCATGCAGAGAGATTGTGGTTGATGATGAGGGCTGGTAGGGAGATCACCTACTAGAGAGAGGCCTACAGATAGGTGGTTCCCTGAGATCAGTGAATAGGGAGCTTCAGAGAGAGCTCATATGGAGTGAGGACCATAGCTCATCAGAGACATGGGTCACAGGGTAGCGGAGGCACATCATCACACCCTCCCAGACCACCACCAGGCTCTGGGGGTTCATCAAATGTAGGACCTTCTCTTGCAGCACGCAAACATTGACATACAAAGTTTGGGGGTAGTGGTTCTTAGCTTTTTGATATATACCTTGTATTATATGGCTTCATTGTATCATTTATTACAGACTTGATGGACACTTTATGGACACATGGTTTTTATATGAGATATCTTTGGACATTTTGGACATGCTATTTTTATTTTATGGACTCTTGACGATGGACTTTCTATATGACATGATTCTATGATATTTACTGCTATGATGCATTACTTATGATGATTTATATATATTTGGATACTGACATATGCAGGATGTGATGAATGATTGTGATTATACACTGCACTTTTATGACTAGTAATGAACATGTTTTATTTCTATGTGGATGCAAAATGATTATGATTATTTTCATGATGATTAATGTTATATGGATGCATTGCGACTAAATAAATGAATAGTGAATAATGGTAATGAACTTAATGGAAGACAAAATGATAATAAATGAACGATATGTTATAATGATATAAAATAAAATGTATAATAATGGTAATAATGTAATGACCTATATTGTGATGAAATGACAACTTATGATAAATGCAATGAATTTCGGACATACATGCAAATATGAATGGTTATATGCAAATGAACAACCCTAAAAATGAAAGATGTACCTAATGAACTATGACAAATGCTATTGTTTTGTTATCCAAAATGTCCTCAATTTTAAACAACCATGTGTCTGACACAAGAAGCATAGACAAAGTGGATGAGGTGACCTAAACAAGATATCCTACAAAATCTTATAAAAGGAGCACGTCTATGATCTATTTTAAATGCAATGCAAAATGATACGCAAAATGATTATCTCCACAACTTCAGAAACATCTTACAACTTCATAAATTTTGGAATTTGATTTTCATCATTGAGCTCATTATGTTGCAATAAAATGCAAGCATCATGGTATAATTAAACTAAGATGACCTGATCACTTCTTGCATGGAGTTTAATATAGCAAAATTGACAAGAATCTAGGTATAATTGAACCAAGATGACCTGAGTTTTTTTTATATAACAGATAAGGAATATCCCCCCTTCATTGGGGAACAAATATTTGGAGTCAAGGTATGTGTGGTGCATCACCGTCAATAGCATCCATATAACAACATGATTTATAATGTTGTTCATGCTTATGGAACGGATGAAGGCTCTTATGCAAAGACACCCCAATTATTTGTACCTTTGACTTCATTGGAAAATATCCCACAAACAGCAATCAAAGAAATTATCTTGTTCCATCCTAGCTATCCTAATCAATGACATATTTGGAGTTATTAATCTCATGTCAAAGATATCCCAGAATAGCATAGGAAACATGATGACAAATGAAATCCAAATATGAATGCATAATCTTATTACAAATCATCCTAACATACCTGTCATGAATATACATTTCTTTGCAAAAATATAGTGTTCAGTTTGTTGATCAGTTTGATTGATAATGATGTTGTTGCAAATGTATAGTTAAACAGACATATTTCGAAAGATATGTCATAGTTTATGAATCATGATTTAGAATAGCATTGTGTAAGAACTGTTGATTGTGTTTGCTTGTCTGGTCAAAAATACTCTGTTCTGTCCTTTAAGAGTCGTTACTATCATAGATCCACTTCCCAAACTAGGTCAAGGACATGCCCCCAGCTAGGTGATGGACTGACTTATTATGGGTGAAAAAAGACACACTGGAATAGGGTGAATACCAAGACAGTAGACCAAGCTATGATAGGTTTTTATTGGGGATTTATACAATGGGTAGGAATCATGGATTGGCCATTTTATTATGATATGTACAAGGTGAATAGTGATTGTGAGAAGCACATTATTATGGGTATATACAGATGGGACAAGAAGCTAGAAGAACCCTAATAGAGGGAGGAGTTAACTTGTCACAAATGGCGCATGTTTCCAGGTTTTCACCACATGCTTTTATTGCAATTTTCTTGTGATTTTTTTTTTAAATTTTTTTTATTTTTTTTAACATATCCCTTGCACTGGGATCTCATGCATAAAATTTCTTTAGGTGCATGCTATTAAGAGGCTCATCCAAGGGATCTCCCTCAAATGTTGACAACTAATAGGCTCTGAAACCATAGGCCGTTGTAATCACAAAAGGACCTAGCCAATTTGGCTCAAACTTGCCCTTCTTCTCACGATGTTGCTGGTTTATGGGATTCTCTCAAAGGACTAGATCACCCACCTAAAAGTCTCTGGGCTTCACTTTACTGTTATATTAATGAGACATCCTTTGCTAATAGACTTTCAAATGATCAAAGGCTCGTTGATGGCGTTCATCCAAAAATTCTAATTCAGTTAGTCATGCAACTCTATACTCTTCATCTGGAATCAAATCTTTCAGGGACACTCGAAGAGAAGGTAACTTGACCTCAAGGGGTAGGACAACTTCAGATCCATAAAAAAGGGAATATGGTGTGGCACCGGTTGGAGTACAGATGGAAGTATGATAGGCCCATAGGGCAAGGTTCAACTGGACATGCTAGTCATGGCCAGCGTCATTGATAGTCTTTTGAAGGATTTTAACAATGGTTTTATTAGACGCCTCGGCTTGGCCATTACCCTGGGGGTAATAAATAGTGGAATAATGGTGGCTGATATGAAATTTGGTGCATAGTTCATCTATATCTTGATTTTTAAACTATTTCCCATGATCTGTAATGAGGTGCATAGGGATGTCATATCGGCAAATGATATAGTTAAGGATAAATATAGAAACTTGTTTGCTTGTGGCATTGATCAAGGGAATAGCTTCAATCCACTTGGTAAAATACTCAGTGGTGGTTATAATGTACTTATGGCCATTGGAAGATGGAGGGTGAATTGTGCCCACAAGGTCGAGTCCCCACTGACTAAATGGCAATTTAGTTGTAACAGGATGAAGTTGTTGTGCCGGTGCATGAATAAGATTCCCATGTATTTGACATTTCTTGCATTTTTGAGAAAAGTGAAAAGAATCTATCTCCATAGTAGGCCAATAGTAACCCATATGCATGAGCTTCTTAGACAAGGAAGGACCACTCAAATGTATTCCACAAATACCCTCATGTACTTCTTGTAAGGCATTTTGAGCTTCATCATGTTCAAGACATCATAAGAGAGTACCGTCAAGACCTTGCCAATACAGGGTGTCAGATATTAGGAGATAGCAGGAGGTTTGGCAGAGGAAGGTTTGCTTTTGTTTTTTGGATAGGTCAGGGGGAAGATTATTTTCTTTTAGATAGGAATATATTTTTCCATAGATAGGGGAATCTTGTCCGATAATATGACATATGATATGTGTATCAGGATCATCGTATGCAGGATAAGCCAAAGATTCCACTAAGAACTCAAAACGGGCCTTTGTATCTTCCGCATCAAATAGAGAAGAAATTGTTGCCATAGCGTCTGCAGCCTTATTTTCATGCCTTGGAATTTTCTCAAAGGTGATGATTGAAAAATATTGCTTAAAGTCATCTACCATGTGCTTATATGGTAACAACTTGTCATCCTTAGTCTGATATTCATCATTAACCTGATTGATTATTAATTGGGAGTCTCCGTAGACATTCAACTCTATCACTTTCCATTGCAAAGCCATCTTCAACCTGGTCATCAGTGCTTCATACTTAGCTACATTATTTGTACAAGGAAAATTTAATTTGTAGGACTTTGGTATGGTATATCCTTGTGGTGTAACAAATAATATGCCAGCTCCTGAACCATGTTGAGTATAGGATCCATCAAAATATAGCCTCCAGGTTTGTGTAGATAATGTAAGGATATGTGCATCTGGAAATTCTATATGTATAGGATGATCATTCGTTAGTGGTGCCTCAGCTAATTGATCAGAAATTACTTGCCCTTTAATACCCTTGCTTTCCACATATTCAATATCAAATTCACTAAGCAACATCACCCACTTAGCCAACCTTCCTGTTAATGCAGTCTTGCTCAAAAGATACTTCAAAGGATCAATCTTTGCAGCAAGCTTGATGGAATGAGACAACATGTAATTCTGCCACTTTTGTGAAGCAAAGACCATTGCTAGACATGCATGCTCAATTGGTGAATAATTGAGCTCATATCCAACAAGGGTGCAACTGATATAATATATAGCCTTCTCTTTTCCCTCTTGATCTTGTTGGGCCAAAAGGGAACTGAGCAAGACTTCTGTAGCTGAAATATAAAGCAAGAGTGGCTTTCTTAGAATTGGTGACATAAGAGTGGGAGGAGTGGCTAAGTATTTCTTGATCTTAGTGAAATCTTCTTCACACTTATCATCCCATTTGAATAAGATGTTTTTATGTAACAGATGTTGAAAAGGATGACTTTTGTCCGCTAATTGAGAGACAAATCTTCTGATTGACTGAAGGCACCCTTGTAGAGATCTCAATTGAATAATGTTCATAGGTGAAGCCATTTCCATGATTGCCTTGACCTTTTTTGGATCCACCTCTATGCCCTTAGCTGAAACAATATATCCTAATAGTTTGCCCGGTGTAACCCCAAATGCACACTTCTTTGGATTGAGTCTTATCAGATATTTTTCCATTCGGGTGAATATCCTATCCAACACTCTTATATGACCTTCTATATTCTTGGATTTGGCTAAGATATCATCAACATAGTCTTCCATTATGGTATGCATCATGTCATGAAAGATTGTGGTCATAGCCCTTTGATAGGTAGCACCAACATTTTTAAGCCCAAAAGGCATCACATTCCAGCAGTATGTGCCCCAAGGACATGTAAAAGTAGTCTTTTCCTGGTCTTCTGGTGCAATCTTGATCTGGTTATAACTAGAAAACCCATCCATTAAGGATGATATCTCATTCCCAGCTGTTAAATAAACTATAATATCAATGTTGGGCAAAGGAAAATCATTTTTGGGATGAGATTTGTTAAGATCACAAAAATCTATGCAAATCCTGATGGACTTGTCTGGCTTGGACACTGGTACAATATTGGAGATCCAATCAGCATAATCAATAGCTCAAATGAAACCCACATACAACTATTTTTTTAATTCTGCTTTGACCATGAGTGCAATGTGAGGATGCATTTTCCTGAGTTTTTGCTTTATAGGCTTGACCCCAGGTGCAATGGACAAATGATGCATAATAAGATGAGGATCTAACCCAGGCATATCAGCATAAGACCAAGAAAAATTGATCTACCTCTCTTTGAAAAACTATGAAAAGGCTTCTTTTTCTATCTCTGTTAAGGATGCAGCTATCTTTAGAATGCGTGGTGAATCCTCTGTTCCAATTTTAAGAGGCAATGTTGGCTCAATAAGTATAGCAGACTGCTCTCGATACATATAGTTTGGGAGAGTGTCAATCCTTCCATCTTCAGGCACCTCAGAGAGGTTTTCACCCTCAGATATGTCTTTTCTTTTTACTTTTTTAGGATCTAACACTGTTACTGAGTGGTTTTCACCATTAGATATATTTATTATTTTCATATTTTTATGACTGAAAGAATTGGCACCCTCTCCAAAGTAAACCATGTCATTGAATTCTATTGGGAATCCTAATTTATGATCTCCTGATGGTAAATGATCTATGATTCCAAGATAGTCGATAATAGCATCATCATTATGGAAAACGTCAAGTTTAGGACAATTGGGAGAATCCCAAGCAATAAATTCGGGGTGAACAAGGGGTATTGGATCATTTGGTTCAGTCTCAAAGGATGAGATGGTGTTGATAGAAAATTTCTCAAAGTTTATAATTGTATCAGAAAGGTCTATTTCCATACTCTCATCTGAATCGCCTATCTCAAGATAACTCTCACTTTCCTCACAATCGCCAAGAGTAGTATCATGTGAATCTAATCCTAGTGGTTTTGTCCCTGGACTCTTCTACTCATGACAATTGTTACCATAGGCATGAACATCATCAACTTCCATATCCTCAATATAATTAGAGAATGAATCCCATTCATAAGTATGAGAATCATCATCATCTCATTATTATTTCTAAGTCAATTAATGATGTCTTGCGCTATCTTTTGCTTTGTTTGATCTACATACATGCCATTTTGATAGAATGGTAATGCAGGAGCCGTAGAAATTTTGTAAAAAGGTTCAACCTTTTCTTTTCCTTTAGGTTCCTTTGGTCCTTCTCCCTTGTATCCTAATCCAATGGTGTCTCATTGATAATTCAGATTTTTCAAAATTGGTTTTATGACACCCTCTCTTTGCAACCCTACAGGTCCACTTCCTTGATATCCCATCTTTTGCAGCAAAGTATATCCCGTGCTATATATATCGGGTGATATAGGCTCATGCTTTTCATCCTCTAGATCTTTATTATGGTTTAGCAAATGATTAGCATTACACTCAGCTGCCTCTTTTTATATAGTGCCCCCACTTACAAATGTGCCATAAACAAGTGTAGAAGGACCTTCCGATTGTTGATTGGTGATCAAGGATTTCCCATATGACTTAGGAGATAAGGGTAAATCTTTGATACACAAAGTTTGGCCCAAAGAGAATTCTCCCATACCTTGTCTATTTATGTCTACCTTGATTTCATGGGAGTTAGAAGTTGATGCTTCATTACTGGGATCAATGGGTGTTGGTGGAGAAGATCCAATCCGATTGTAGGGCACCAAAGATTCAGTTGTTGGCTTTATGGTGTTGCAAAATTCAAAAGGATTCGGATCTCCTTTGATGGTTACATCTTGATCATTATATGGAAACTTCAAGAATTGATGAAACATTGATGGCACAGCTTGCATAGAATGAATCCAAGGTCGCCCTAAGAGAATGTTATATGCCAAATCCATATCCAAGACTTGACAAAGCACGTCTTTAACCACAGGACCAACTCTGATAGGAAGTACAACAGACCCCTTAGATGACCTTTCCTCCTTGTCATAAGCTTTGATGGTGATTTTCTTCTTTGGATCGACAGCATTTTCAGAAAATCCCAATGCAAGGACTAGCTTTAGAGTGCATATATTCAAACCAGCTCCTCCATCTATTAGCACTCTTTTAATTTTATGATTTTGTACAATGCCTTTTATATGGAGTGGAGCATTGTGCAGTTGATTGATGGCTAGATCATCATCCTTAGTGAAGGATAGATAATGGGGGGTTGTCAAATGTCCCACCATAGCTTGGAATTGGTCTTGATCTAAACTCGTAGGAACATTAGTTTCGAGGAGAGCTTTCTCAAGAATTTTCTTGTGAGAAGGTAACAGACGCAAAAGCTCTAGTATAGATATCTGGGCTGGTTTTTTCTTCAATTGCTCCAAAAGGTTGTATTGGTTGGAAACATTGGGCGTAGACTTTGGAACATAGACAGCCTTGGTTTGGGTGGTGTTAGGTTTATATGGAACCCCTTAAAGAGTAACCTTGGACTGGGCTCAAGTTGTGACATTAATCGGTTGACTCTTTTCTTTGATGGAAATCACATTGACATAGGATTGAGAAGGATGGCATTCAGAAATGTGATTTATATAGCTATAAGAGGTGGAATTGTAGTTAGCATGGTTATCACCTTTAGTATTGGATGAGTTCCCTTTCTCATGTTCGGGAAGTGGATCTTTGAAAGAAGTATGCGACTCTTTTGAGGTGTGTCCATCAACACTGCTTTCTTCGTTGTCAATCAAATCTTGGATGGCATGCTTGAGCCTTTGAAAATTATTGGTTTTATGACCTTTTCCTCTATGAAATTCACACTAATCATTGTCATTCCAGCAAGAATAAATAGATAGAAGAAATAAACATTAATTAAATAATAAATATTCAATTAATTCATCAAGTCAATATTAATTAAATAATAAATATTCAATTAATTTATTAATCAACGAAGCCATTTTTAAGTGTATACAGATGGTATACTCCTTTTTTGTTTATATAAATATCAAGCAAAGGAAGTACTCAAGGATCTTCATGATGGACAATGTGGAGGACATTTTTCAGTGAAGACCACTTCCCATAAAATATTGAATGGAGGATATTATTGGCCTTGCTTGTTTAAAAATTTCCATGTATATATTCAAAGATGTGAAGCATGTCAAAAAAAATTAGGAAAACTCAAATATAATGGGGCATTACCTCTTAATCCTATGTCTACTAAAGAACCATTTCAAATGTGGGGAATAGATTTCATAGGAGAAACCACTGATTCTTCTAGTGGTGGACATAAATGGATTTTGGTGGCCACTAACTACTTAACTAATTGGGTGGAAGCCATACCTACTAGACAAGCTACTAGTAAAGTGGTAATTAAATTCCTGACTGAGAATATATTGACAAGATTTGGTGTTCCTCGTAAGATTTTTTTTGATAATGTTATGTGTTTCAGATCTACAGAGTTCACTGAATTTCATGAGAAATATGGAATAAAAATTTCTTATTCATCCCCTTATCACCCACAAGGAAATGGCCAAGAAGAATCTAGTAACAAGAATATAATGAAGATCATCAAAATAATATTAAACAAAAACAAGAGATCATGGGATACAGAGTTACCACTTGCACTTTGGGCAGACATAATTACAATTAAGAAATCTACTAGCTATGCACCATATGAACTTGTCTACGGGAAGAAAGCTCATTTACCATTGAATAATTTGTTACCAGTGTACAATTTTGTGAATAAAGAAAATGGGAAGAGGTGGATTTCATGGAGGATAGATTGTATCATCTTGCAAAATTGGATGAAATGAGAAATCAGGCTCAAAAGAGAAATCATGAATTACAACAGAAAGTGAAGGTTTTGTTTGACAAATAAAACACAGAAAGGAAGTTCTAGGAAGGATATTTAGTTTTGAGATGGAATGTAAAAGATCAAGATAAAGGCAGACATAGAAAATTTGAGGCCTTATGAGTAGGTCCTTTTGTCATCATTGGTAAAGGAGGTGAGAATTCTTATCTTTTACAGGATTTGGAAGGTTATCCTCATGAGCTTCCTGTACATGGTTAGTATCTTAAACCTTTCTTCTCTTAAAAGAAAAAAATCCAAGTTTATTTTCCTTATTTGTATGATATGTATTGTATTCTTTTGTTCTTCTAATGCTCTGCTTCTCCAGAGATAGCTAGGATCTTGTTTGGTCCAGGTATGAACGCACATCCCCAGAAAGAGCCACTGGTGGAACCCAGATTTACAGATCAAATTTGGACATGAAAATAATTCAGGGAAGTGTTCCTTATGTTCATTATTGTGATTTATGCTTTTATTTCTTCCTTAAAACCCTAGCTCATGCATGGCATGTTCTATTTCCTTGTTACTTTTCTAAGAAACTTAAGTATCATATTCATCATGTGTGCATTAACATTTCCTTGGTTGTCTCTTAATCTCATGACCCAAAGGGAATATTTCATCTCGTTTACTGACTTAGTGTGGCCTTTAGTCTCGTGATCTCGTGAAGAAAAGGAATATGCTTATTTGATTTGGAGACTTAACGTGAACCATTGATTTTATTTTGATCATGTGATGTGCGCTAAGTCTCGTGATGAAACCAAAGTTAGTCAGATCATTGGGAGATTTAGCAACTCAGTCTATCTCGCAATCTCATGATAAACTTAGAGTAAAATTCTGGTTTGCTCTTTCCTTTCAATTGCATGATCTCCGAATGTACTTGAGGTTAAGTGATTTCTTTGGAGACTTAACAAAAACTGTTAATTTTGTTTTGATCCTATGGCTTTTGCTATATCTCTTGATTAACCAAGGGTCAAGGAATTCTTTTGGAGACTTAGAGATGGCTTTAATTACATGATCTCATGATCTAACTCAGGGTTTAAATATGGTTTTCTTTTTGACTTAGTCGCGTGATCGCTAGATGGACTTGGGGTTAAGTGAAATATTTAGATATCATGCATAGATCATTGATCTTGGTCTAATCCTAGGGCTTGCGCTAGATCTGGATTCAAAGTGAAAAGTTAGCAAAGATCAGGAGATCACGCGAGGGATGTTGATGCAAGTTTGATCTTACAGATGGTGTGAAATCTCATATTAAACCCTAAAGTTACGAAATGATCTCATGACTTAGAGTTTCTTTCAGACACGTGATCTCTAGATAGACTAAGGTTAAAGTTCAAGTCAGGAAAAGTTAAAGATGGGCCTGCCAAGTGTGATCCGAGTCATTGATGCAAATCAAATCCTGTTGTCAGCACTAAGTCTCAAAATAAAATCTTGGGTTATAAAATGATCTTTCAACTTCAAGTTTCCTTCAGTCACTGAATCTCTAGATAAATCATGGTCAAGGTAGTTGAATTTAGGTTTAGTTTAGAGTTAGTTATAGAAGAAATCATGGTCGTTGATCAGGATCAAATCTTATGGTTTGCGCTAAGTCTGTGAATTAAACCATGGTTAGGCAAGATACTTGGAGATTGTGAGTTTCCCATAGTCACGTGATCTCGGAATGGATAAGAGTTATAGTAAGATTAAGTTGGGACCAGTTTAGAGTTTGTAAGGATGAATTATATGGCATTGATTCAGTTTTAATCTTATAGATGTCTCCTAATCTCGCAATCACAATAGAATATTCTCTATCATTTAGTGACTTTGCGCAACCCCTTAGTCACATAATCTTGAAAGGAGATGGAATATACTCTTAAGGTTTAGAGATTTGGCGCAGACTATGTTTGTTTTTTTAATCGAATGATTGTCTCTTGATCTCGCAATGAAAAGGAATATTCTTCTATGGTCTGGAGATTAAGCACAAATTATTGATCTTATGTTTGATCTTGTGGTTCTTGTGATGTCTTGTAACAAAATCAGAGTTAAGGAAATGATTTTGTGACTTGGAGACATAAAGGAATTTGGATACCCAGGGTTAAAGTTGAGTTGGGGCTAAGGTCAGATAGTGAGGTAAAGATCGAGCAAGTCTCATTTGATTGAGTGGTAGGTGTAGAGCCTTGAAGCCAAGATGCTTGTAATCTATCCATTAAGGCATCACTCCTTGAAGACACATGTCCATAGTGGGCCAGGATGAGCAAAGAAGGAATGAAGTAAATATTGATCAAGTTCAAATTGATCAGATGGTCAGCATAAATCCTTGAAGCAAAAGTGATCAACATCTAATCTTTGAGGCATTGCACTGAGATGACATCTAGATCTAATGACATCATGGGTCCCAAGTTGAAAAGATAAAGTAAAGACACAGCAAGTAAAGGAAATCTGATGGTTGACATAATCCCTTGATCGGAAAGATGAGGATTTTTAAACTTTAAGGTATCACACTTAGCCAACACGTGTCCTAGGCCTACAAACTCTAAGCAATGTGATCAACTGTTAAACTATGGAAAGTATCGATGGTAGGCATAATGCCTCAAAGCAAAGATGCACAATTTTTATTCATCAAGGCATTACATGATGATGTCACATGTCTTCGATGGACAGAGAAGCACTAAGTCTAAGTAACTATATCGACAGGGAGTTATCTTTAATATTTTATTTTTGTTAATTATATTTTATATCTCTTAGGGTTTTTATGTATTGTTTGATACATTGTTGACATGCAGGGTTTTTGAAGGTGGCAAAACATGGACTTATATGGTGACAAAATGATGTGCCCTGGGTGAAATACTGGAAGATAATACACACAGACATCCATTGATGTTATGCAGAAGATAAAAGAATATCAGAGAGTGATTAACGATATCGACTTCTTTGATCAACAAAGATGATATTCAACATACCAGAGATGATATCCATTATCAAAAGCAAAGATACTTGATGAATGCATTGGGTCGAAGTATTGTGATAATGCAATATCATTATTTGATAATATGATGATGAATCACCAAGGATTTTTTAAGAACTTATAATTGAGACATAATTGGTCGACAACTATTCTTAACAAGGATGATTAGTCATTCCTTCAAATGTACTTAATGTTCAGTTGTTGATCCTAGTATTAGGGATTATTTATGAAGAGGCACATCGGCCTGAGGCTTGTTTGCATCCTTTGAACTACATATAAATAAGGGTACCAAGACAATGTGAAAGAGATATTATCACGGTCACTATAGTAAGATTGGATAGTTTTGATCAACAACTATTACATGAACCTACTTGTATCATTTTTTCTAATATCAATAAAGATAAGTCCCATTTTTCTCTCATCTATGGGAATAGATTCATTTTCATTTTCAATTAGTCCCTTAGATAAAATCTATAGATTTTCTTCAAAGTGATATTTTGGTGTAGCATATTCCTGATTAAATTCATAGTTTCTATTATCAATTGGTCTTTTCATCTTGTATGTTTAAATTCAATTGATTGTGGCCACAATCAATAGGTCTGTCATTTGAAAATTGGTTATCAATTGAGATAATTGTGAATTATCTTAGGTTATATGCTCATTTCATAACACCTTTGAAGTGATATGTTTCTTGTAAACTATCTCTAAGGTTGTAGATAGGGTTGGGATAATTTTGACTCTATTGCCCATTAGAAGATAAGGCACTGGACTATATACATGTTGGATTATGATTATTTAGTTCATTCTTCATAGTTTTGTGATATCCTATCCATTTACACTTTTCAATTCACATTTGTATTCACAAACATTCACTTAACATATTAAAGCATTGCAGTTAACATTTTGTGACACATTGCTTTCAATGAATATATATTTCAAGTACTTTTCTATATTTTGAGAGAAAGAAGTTTGAAGTACACTTTATCTTCTATAAAATCCCTTCAAATTTGAAGGATAAATCTAAGGTATAGGCCTTGTTGGATGATATCAGATTTGGATACTATTCATAATGTTGATATTCATGTTTTATCACTGATGTCAACATATGTTTCTGTGGAAGAGGTCAGACTGGTTAATTGACTGGCAGAAGTGTACGAACATTGTACAGATGTTTCAAAATGATTGAAGTTGGTTACATGAAGAAGTATGTTTTTTTACCTTATCCCTAAGGTCGCTTGGATTTATGTTACATATTGAGGATGTTACTATTGATTTAGTGAAGACCGGTTTCTACACTATAACTATGATGCTTGATAGAGCAGGTCTCTGTGTTTTGGGTATATCTTAGTGGTAAAGATATTTCAGGTGATATGAGCTTATTGAGTGATAGAGGACATATTGAGGAATGTTGGGTATTGATCGATCGGTGTGATCATTCTGGTGATGTCAGTTGTGGTGTGTATTCTGGAGGAGACCTATTTGGTGGCTGACTTCATACATGTAGCATGTAATATGAATTGTGAGAGTGGATTGTGAATATGGGAGTATAATTGATGGATTTTATTTTATGTTTACTTGATATAGGTATGGTGTGTATCTTAGAAAGGGGTTAAACAATTATTTGTATATTGGGAAATCCTAATTGGCTGACCTAATTAATTATTTATTTATTAACTAGTCGACCTAATGAATTATTGTAATAGGGTATATATGAGTGATCTTTTCTTTTGGAAAGATGTGGTAGAGGAAGAGATTGAACAAGAAAGAGAAGTGAAATCTCGAGGCTTGTTTTTTGTTGGATGTAGAGTAGAGTTTTGTGATAAGATTACTTCATTAGAACTAATCAAGAAAAGAAATTTGCTATCAAACAGTTCATTGGATTGTATAATCCTATATATATTTGTTCAAATTGTGAATCCTTGAGGGTGGCTTTAACCTTCTTTGGGAAGTGTGCATGGGTAGTGAGCCTACTACTTTTCTTGACTCCTAACAGGGTCTGTCTCCTAATAGGGACTATGTACTGTAATGTTGTAATAAGCTCCTAATAGGGCTAAATATTTTAACAGAGATACTATACTCTCAGTACATTATTTATGGGTTCTAATTCCCACTAGGGTTTTACCTTTAACAAGGTTTCCTTGACAACAAGTATTGTGTTATTGTGTTTTCATTTACTATTTTATCATTTGCATTGAATTTTTGGTTTACAAAGTTTAAAATTTAATAATCTATATCACAATAGATTCACCCTCCCCCCCCCTCTTAGTTGTCTTGTGGACTGTTATTCCTAACAATTGGGATCAGAGCTACTGGTCCTTAGAGAGAAAGCTTAATAGCTTGAGGTGATCCTGAAGATGTCTTACTATAGGAAGGATAGTCTGAAATTTGAACCTGAAAACTTTGACAGTTGGAAGAAC
The DNA here is from genome assembly GCA_018584345.1 of Thuja plicata. Taxonomy (NCBI): domain Eukaryota; kingdom Viridiplantae; phylum Streptophyta; class Pinopsida; order Cupressales; family Cupressaceae; genus Thuja; species Thuja plicata. The sequence continues at coordinate 196,737 of MU225383.1, forward strand.
AAGATGAGAACACATTTTCTATGTTTGGGACTTGACTACTAGATGATCATAAAGAAGAATGAGAAGATAGCGACTGAGGACAAATTGGAGAAAGATACTGAAGATGAAAAGAAACTATTTTCATGTAATATGGTTATAAGGGAATCATTGATCAGTGCACTTTCTAAAGGTGAATTCACTAAAGTAAAAGACTTGGATTCTGCACATGAGATTTGGATAAGATTGGAGGCACTGTATGAATGTGATAAGTTTACAAAATAAGAAAATCTATAGAACTATATTATATACTACAAGGACTATGTTTCTAGAAGGAAATGTGTCACATTTTCATTAGAGAGAAGTAGTTGGCACTGTTGTGTACACCTTGAACAAAGTACAAATTAGAGAAGGTACAAGCAAGACTCCTTATGAATTATGGTTTGATCATACACCTACTATAAAATATTTCAAAATATTTGGAAGTAAATGTTATATCAAAAGAGATGATGAGATAGGGAAGTTTGATGCTAGAAGTTATGAAAGAATTTTTATTGGTTATTCTACTAAGAGTAAAGCATATAAATGTTTCAATATGTGATTGCGAAATTTCATTGAAAGTGCCAATGTGAGGATAGATGAAAATTTTCAAATTTAGGAAAGAATATATGACTGTGGTCAAATTACAGAGATAAAAGAGGTCACTGCTAAACCTAAAGTACCTTTGACGATTGAAAATTAAATTGAAGATGAGGTGACTGAAGTTACTGAGACTCCAAAGACTCCGAGGTATGTTAAGAAGAACCATCTTGAAGATAAAATTATTGGTGATGCAAATAAAGGTTTGATGACTAGATCTAGAGTTAGAGATGAAATTTGTTTGATTTCTCAAGTTGAGCCAAAGACTACTGATGAATCATGTAGAGATGAATCTTGGACTAAAGAAAAGGAAGATGAACTTTAACCGATAAAGAAAAACAATACTTGGGAATTGGTTCCAAGGCCTAAGAACAAAAATGTGATAAGAACTAAATAGGTTTTCAAAAATAAGATGGATGAGGAAGGAAAAATGGTAAGAAAAAAGGCTAGACTGGTATGTAAAGGCTACTAACAACAAGAAGGCATAGACTATGAAGAAACATTTTCTCCTACTTCTAGGTTGGAAGGTGTGAGATTATATCTTACTTATGCTACACATAAAGACTTTAAAGTATATCAGATGGATGTGAAATTAGCATTCTTGAATAATGATTTGGAAGAATAAGTATACATTGAGAAACTTGATGGTTGTCCTTTGATAGAGGGTGGAGACATAGTTTGTAAGCTAAAGAAAGCATTGTATGGACTGAAACAAGCACCTAGAGCATGGTATGCAAGACTTGACAAGTATCTACTTCGTCTTGGTTTCATAAAAGGTAATACAAATAGTAATTTATATATAAGAACTAATGAAGATGGAATCTTAATCATAGAATTTTTTGTTGATGATATCATTTTTGGAGGTAATGATAACATGAGTAAGAAGTTCTCTAAAGAAATGGAAAATGAATTTGAGATGTCAATGATTGGTGAAATGAAATTTTTTCTTGGTTTGCAAATTAATCAGAGTAAGAATGGAATTTTTATAGCTCAGACCAAGTATCTTAAGGAAATGTTGAAGAACTTTGGAATGGAAGAGTGTAAACCTGTTGGAACACCTATGGTGACTGGACATAAACTGACTAGTAATAATGAGACTCAAAGTGTAGTTTAGACAAAGTATAGATCTATGATTGGTGGTCTACAATTTATAACTCACACTAGACCAGATATTACCAATGTAGTTGGTATTGTGGAAAGGTATCAAGAAGATCCCAAAGAGACACATCTTGCTGTTGTAAAAAGAATTTTCAGATATTTGAAAGGAAAAATAGAATATGGATTATGGTATGAAAAATCAAATGATTTTATCTTACAGGATTATACTAATGCTAATTGGGCAGGTAATGTGGATGACAGAAAGAGTACTAGTGGTGGTATATTTTTCCTTGGGAAAAGATTGGTTTCTTGGTTGAGAAAGAAGTAGAACTATATTGCTCAATCTACTGTTGAATCAGAGTATGTTGTTGTTGTAATAAATTGCACACAAGTTTTTTGGATGAAACAAATATTGAAGGACATTGGAGTAATTTTTGAAGAACCAGTGGTTATCCATTGTGATAACACCAGCATAGTGAATATGTCAAAGAATCCTGTAATACATTCAAAGACTAAATATATTTCTATTAAGTATCATTTCTTGAGGGAGAAGGTAGAAGAGAAAGAAATTAAACTGGAATATATTAGCACAAAGGAATAGATAGCAGATATATTTACAAAACCTTTTCCAAAATATTCTTTTGAGTATCTCAGAAGCATGCTTGGGGTTAGAGCCCCTCCTTGTGATACTTAATTAATGTAGATATGCATCAGTCCAGTAGCTTTCAGATCTATATCATTTTCTGGACTTGTTGTATGGATCAAATCCTCAAGGGGAGTGATCGAAGGAACACTAGAGCACATTTGGGTGATCTTGCGCCTGGTTGTTGGACATGAAGATTTGAAAAAGCTATAGAAGATTACAGATGATTTATGGAACCCTTTTCCATTAATGCCAAAGGGGGAAGGAATCTATGTGAAAATCCCTACTATTTTGGGGAGATTTTTGTTGAGGATATTGAAAAGATTGTATTGAGAGGAGAAAGTATTTTTGAGTTGATTTTGGGTTGAAGGATTTTCCCATATGTTTCCATCAATGCCAAAGGGGGAGATTGTTGGATGACATTAGATTTGGATACTATTCATCTTGTTGTTGATATTCATGTTTTGTCACTGATGTCAACATATGTTTCTGTGGAAGAGAACAGACAGGTTACTTGACTGGCAGAAGTGTACAGATACTGTATGGATGTTTCAGAATGATCAAAGTTGGTTACATGAAGAAGGATGTGTTTTGACCTTATCCCTAAGGTCTCTTGGCTTTATGTTCTATATTGAGGATGTTACAGTTTATTTAGTGAAGACTATTTTCTGGACTCTAACTGTGATACTTGACAAAGCAAGTCTCTATGTTTTGGGTATATCTTACTGGTGAAGATATTTTAGGTGATGCAAGATTATTGAGTGACAGATGACATATTGAGGAATGTTGGGTATTGATCAATTGGCATGAGAATTATGGTGATGATAGCTATGGCATGTATTCTGGAGGAGACCTATTTGGTGGCCAACTTCATACATGTAGCGTGTAATATAAATTGTGAGCATGGATTGTAGATCTGGGAGTATAAGTGATGGATTGTATTTTATGTTTACTTGATATAGGTACCATGTGTATCTTAGCAAGGGGTTAAACAATTATTTGTATATTGGGAAATCCTAATTGGCCGACCTAATTAATTATTTGTGTATTAGGAAAGTTTAATCGGCTGACCTAATGAATTATTGTAATAGGGTGTATATGAGTGATCTTTTCTTTTGGAAATATGTGGTAGAGGAAGAGATTGAATAATAAAGAGAAGTGAAAGTTGTGAGGCTTGTTTTCTACTAGATGTAGAGAAGAGTTTTGTGATAAGATTACTTCATTGGAACTAACCAAGCAAAGACATTTCACTGGATTGTATATTCCTATATACACTCGTTCAGATTTTGAATCCTTTAGGGTGGCTTTAACCTTCTTTGGGCAGTGTGCCTGGGTAGTGAGCCTACTACTTTTCTTGACTCCTAACAGGGTCTATCTCCTAACAGGGATTGTGTACTATAATGTTTTAATAATCTCCTAATAGGGATAAATCTTTTAATGGGGATACTATACTCTCAGTACATTATTTGTGGGTGTTAATTCCCACCGGGGTTTTACCTTTAATAGGGTTTCCTCAGCAACAAGTATTGTGTTATTGTGTTGGCATTTACTATGTTATCATTTTCATTAAAGTTTTGGTTTACAAAGTTTAAAGTTTAATAATCTATATCATAATTGATTCACCCCCCCCCCTCTCAGTTGTCTTGTGGACTGGTATTCCTAACAAGCCTACCAGCCTTGGTTCTGCAGAGCTAGAATTGCAGAAGGTTCAACCTTGTCTTTGTGGAAACCTTGTTAGTTTTCCAAATCACTTGGGTTTCCTAACATTGGATTGGAAAGTCCATAGGAAATCCAATCTGTTGATTGGAGAACCAACAAGTGGATCAAAAATATGAGGAGAAGGTGAGGAATACAATTTTGTAGTTTATTGAGAGTATAGAGCCTACGTTATTAATTTGGGAGGGGAGAGAGTAGTAGGAATTTTAAATTCTTTTGAAGAGAATGCCAAATCTCATTTTGGGTTTTGGAGAAAGGAAATTGGGTGAATGAAAATAGAATGAAATGAATTAAATAGCAAGAAGATTGAAATTTTTAACTTCCCTTGGCCTAGTGATGAGGTTTTTGCAGCGTGGAAGGGCATATATACCCCAGATGAATCAAAGAAACATGAACACCTCGTTGTTCCTTCAAAAGGTGGAAGTTCTCCAACATCCTGAGGTGGTCAATAGTTGCCAGCAAATTTTGTGCATAAAATAATAAAGATGAAGTTTCCACTTGGTGAAGGTAGAATAGTTTTGAATTTATTGCAAAGGCCCTACAATCCAATGAGAAATTGCCTTTGAAATCTTGTAACAACTCGGTTATTAGTTCTGTTGTATTTTCGTCTTTCATGATGAGTTAATTTTTGTCTTTACCTAGAAATTCGTAGCTTGTTGCATCCTAGTTCATAATAGGATTCCAAGATTGCTAGAGATATAAGTAATAGGAGAAACTATTGTACAAAGGATGGATCAATCAATACCAAATGCAAGTTCTAGTCTAGATTTTTGTTATCAAGTTTTAGTTTACTGAGAAAATACTAAATGTGTTAAAGCAATACTAAATAATGAAAATATAATTGGAGTCCCTTCTTGATTTTTAATTCTCTTCATGTGTATGCTTTGAATTCTTATGAGTTTGATCTGTAAGGCATTTCAAGTTCATTGATTTGTAAGGAAAATTGTGAAATCTATTTTAAGGTTATTTTTAAGGGGAGTGTAATTCCTGAGAATAAATTTTAGGGGGTTTAGAGATTACATGTGAATTTGATAATTGGGGATTAAGTTTTAGAAAGTGAGTTGTAAGGAATCTCAATCTTTCATGGATTTTAATTGGTTTTTAGTAATCTAGTGTGGTAGATGAGCATTCATCTAGACTCTGTACCCTAGGATGTGGCACTGGTCAGGATTAGGGTTGCATGACAATCTTAAAAACTAATCAAACTTTTATTTACAATTTTTATATTTTCATATTAAATATTTGTGTCTAAGAAACATGTACACTATGTGGTTTGTTGAGGAACAGTTAACCAAATTAGGTACACCCACTTGAGTCTATGGAGCTTGAAGTGCAAGAGGATTTAATCCTTGTTAGTTGGACTTTTACTTGATAGAATCAGAAATAGGGTTGCATAGGGTCAAGTATTATTGTTGTATAAGATTCTACATGAAAAATTTCCAACAGTATCCAAGCTTGATTAGTACAACCCAAGGTGAAGGGTGTCAATGCTAAACCTAGACGCAAAGGGAGGAGGATAAGATTTATTTTTTCTATTAAGGAATTAAAGGATTTGACTAATTTATTAATGAATAAGTACAAATCTAAAAAATAACTAAGGATGATTGATGCAATGATAGATGTGAATGTAAATGCAAGATTGGAGAAGGATTTTTGTACCTTGAAATGAATTATGAGGTTATATGTCTTGAAATTGCAATTTCCAGTCAAAGAGATGTCGCAGATTGAAACTGTTTTGGATCTAGGACACTGGCACCTGTAACTTTCGACTGTGAAAATCTGAGGCCTCCATAAACAAGTTGAATTTTTAGGCACAAGTAAAGATTTGACTACACCCCTTTTTTAGTGATTGTGTACTTTCTAATTATGATGTCTGAGATAACCCAAAAATGCCCGAATCCAATTCTGAAGAGAAACCTATTCCTATACATAGAAAAGGGAAATTGTTTGTGGAAAGGGGCTTTCCTTGGTCAATCCCTGATTTAGGAATTAACCTTGAAATTGATATGTAAATGAAAATCTGAAAATGAAAGGAAGGTAAATGTTTGATTCACCTTCTGTAAAACCCTCATGAACGGATGTAGAAATCACATAGATACTTTCATTTGAACTTGGAATGAAGATGTAGGAAGATCAAGGATGTCCTCACCAATGTATGATATCCATAATCACCATCTCTAGATTAATATAGTTATGCTACTTGAAGAAGAATAGAATGAACCTCCTTGCACCACTAGAGAAGCTCTCTTGAATTCACTACTTGAAAGCTTGAATGCTTATGCTTTAATAATCTTGGTCCTTAGTGTATGTATGTATGTATTTTATATGAAAAATGAGGAGATAGAGCATCCTTTTATACTCATTTTGAGATTCAAATATAGGCAGGCAGACACATAGAAGAAATGGGAAATACATAGGAAGAAGGGTCCTAACATCGGGCTCTAAGACCAATCAAGACAAACCCATAGGGGGTGAAGTCAAAGTTTGACCTCACCCCTGGGGGTACAGTCAAACTTTGACTGTACCCCTAGGTGAAAATGCCTAGGACAGGGTAGAAACCCATCAGGAGATGTGAAAAAGGAGTTAGGAAAAAAGGACAAACATGCATAATCGACAGTCAGATCTTGAAATCACAAAAATGGGTTCAATAGGTCCTAAAAGACATCTAATAATGGGTGCTAACTTTTAGGACAATACAATTACAAAGAAAATCAACTCTCTAAGAAAACTCTACAATATGGAGCCATAATCTGTACTGAAGGAATTATCCTTGTAAACCTCGGTTCACATGTTTATTTAACACTAATAACCCCTTATAATATTCTAGAAAGTGTAACTTTTCTTATTTTGGTGCTTGACGGTCTAATGATTAAATTTCCTATCCAAGTCATTTTTTCATTGGAACTTGAGTTTTGGTGGCACAACTTTTGATAACGAACACTTTTGACTCATACATCTGGTTTGCTATTATGATCTGTTGTTGGAAGTTTTCATAGAGATATAAAATGAAAATACATCTAAAATATGTGTTTGTTCAACCTCCAAACCTTTTGGGGTTTCTAAGGTCCTCAATTTTGAGTTTAAAACTTCATTGGAGAAATTTATCAAGAGGAAAACTTTAATACCTTCCAAACAATGTAGGATATTGAGATGATTCTTTCACCAATCATTTTGCTTCTCAATTTTTCTTGTTGGCATCAATTTTCATGTCCATACAAACCTGAATAGGCCAACTTACTAAAAATAGAAAGTGTTCATATTATTTCCATTTTAAACTTTTGGTTGTCCTACACCTCATAAGAGTCATCGTGGACTCCAAATCAACTAAAGGAAACTTCAAAAGAAAAGGAAAATACAATATTTTTGGGTGCTGCAAGATTTCCCTTACCAAATTGGATGCTCTTGCATCAAAGTGGTTAGATATTTTCATAATTTTGACTATTGTAATCTTATTAAATAAAATTGGAAGTATCATTGAAGTGACTTATTATCAATTATTTGCAACATATTTCCTATTGCATTCTTCTATTGTACAAGTTGTTTTATTACTAGTGGTATCAAATGGGTCAAGAATGAGAATATGTTACAAGATCCTTTAAGTTCCTATAGATCATGCAATCCTCTTTTTGGCTTTGGGTTAATCCCACACCTACAATTTTAATCTTGATAATGTGTGTATTTTAGTTTTTGTTCAATTTTAAACTTGAAACCTATTATCTAATTTCTTAAAAAATGTGTTCACTTGCAAGATGAAATAGTGCTAATGAGTATTGACAAAGTATATTCTAGAGAGAGAATTACATATTTCCACCTTTAGCTTTAGACAAACCTTCATATCAATTAATTTTTGTAGATACAAGATGCAATGCTTATATTTCTTATGCATGCAAATGCTAATGTTATGTTGGTCTTAATGTTCTTGTGATGATTGTATTATTTGCATTATTCAATTTTGATCAATAACTCTTAAATGATTAAATTACATAAGATTTTGATTTTATACATTGTGTATATGCAAATCACACCTTCATGAAATTACTATTGTTAATATCAATTCAACTTTGAAATACATCAATTTAAACTAAATGAATTCAAATGAACAATGATCATCTCATGGCTCTCTATCTAGGAAAGATAAAAGCCTACTCTCAGCTTAAGCATTCATTAATGACAGTCTGTAATGATAAATTGAAGCTATTTGATGTTATTTAACCCTATCCTAAAATGATTGATCACTATTTGCAATGCAAACTAAACCAAAATTCTATGAATCTAAAGATCAAATGCCTATAGTGATGATGCTTTTTTCATGAATGTGTGTTATTATCTTTTGCTCTAAAAATGGCCTCTATTTAAAGGTTTTCCCAAGGGTCGGGGGTAGAGTTGATTTAACCTTGATTAGGGTTAGGTTGAGTTGATTGTCTCAAGGGTTGGGACAATTTAAATGATGAGTTCAAATAAGGAGACAAAATAAGTGTCCAAGATGCAATTGAAGATGTGTGATGAAGAATCACTTTGGTCTTGATCCATGTGAGCTCAAACCTTAATTTCCATTGGTTGAATTGCTTTTATCCCATGTGATGGGTGAGAAATGTTAGGAATTGACTAAATGATTTAATTGAATTATTTTAACCATGTGCACCTTGAAAGGGGTTGTAATTAATTTGTTTTCACTACAAAACTAATTAATTAAAATCAATTGTATAATTAATTTGATCTTTTGATTTAATTAATCCAAGGCTTTGATTATTCAATTAATTTTTTATTTTTGCCTGATTGCTCACTTTGCTCTTTACTTGATTTTCCTTGACCAAAATTAGGTATCTTCAAATGCCCCTCTTTGAATCGATGTGTGTAGCGCATCGGTTCAAAAAATGTCTGATGTTTGATATCTGATTTTGATCTCGATGTTTTATTCATTGATGTCGCTGATTTTTTATGAAAAAAACTCTAATGTGATGCCCTGATGTGAAAATAACTTGATTGAGATGCCCCATTGATGATGATTTGAAATTTTGATGCCCCAAATTTTGAATTATGAATGTCGCATTCTGATAATATCTTTCCCCCTCGAAAAAGAAAGAAAATTTGATGTTTGAAAAATATTTGAAAATGAACGGGATCGATCAATTAAGATTTCATTTATGATAAAACCATTGTTCAAAAAATACCCCAGTGATTAATTTTGTATTTTTGGTTAAATAAAGGTCAAAATACCTTTTAACTAGGTCAAAAAGGTATAAATTGGGGTAAAAATGTAATTTTTACTTTTTACCCTCATTTTGCTCTAGGTGAATAAAAAATTGATAGCGATGGTTATGTCAATTCGGGAGCATAGATTCGAGCGAGGGCGCAGATTTCAGTGTCCTGCAGACTATGGACCTCTGGTAAGTGCTCAAATCCTCTTTTTTTTTATCAAATTGAAAATTTTACCACTTTTTGGAGGATTTTTACACATTATTAGATTAGGTTTTTCAATTTTTTACCAAGTACCGCATAGGATAGTTAAAATAGTGCCTAGACTAGAAAAATAATGCATCTATAGTTAGAGGTAGCGCGTAGGGTAGAGAAAATTAGTGCTTAGAATTCAATACCCAAGAGAGTTTTAACGTCTATGATAGGTAAAGTAGTGCTTAGGAAACCCTAACTCAGAATCCCAATTCTTCTAGCACATGTGATGAATGAAGTAGCACCTACTAGAAGAACTAGCGCGTACAAATTGATGTTGTACTTCCAAAGAATGAAATAACATGTAGCATTCTTCAACTAGCACGTACATGATTTTGCGCATATGATGATATGAAATGATGCCTACACCCACATGAAATGACATGTGGCCTAATTTGATGAACTGAATCTTGATGTTGAAAGTAATCTGATTTGGCTAAGTGTTTGATCGATTGAATGTTTGATTTATCTGATATGTGATGAAAACAAGTGTTTTTAATGTTAGTTCCAACATTTTGATGAATGTTTATGATGTCAATTCTGATAGGTTGATAGGTTAACTAATGCTTTTTCCATTCTCACGAATAGAGTTAGGAAAAAAATTGATGTGCTCAAGAAGAGGGATAGGATGGGATAACTTGATTAGCTTGTGATGATCGATAAAATGATGATACTAATATGAATCCACTTCATTGCAAAACATGTTTGATTCTAGAATTTATATATCTGGGGGCTACCTCTGTGGCCTTTAGACATGGTTGACCAATTGACTGCCCATGAGCAGCGAGTGATAGGGTGATTTGGATTGTCCTTTTTATTAGATATGCCTCGGTTCTAGATGAGTCAAGGTTTACTAAAAGCTATGGAACTCTGACCATAATAATTTACACTTTCCATTAGGAGAGATAACTATCACGCTAGAGGACGTGTATAGATTGCTCAAGATTCTGACTCGTTGAGAGTTGGTTTATTATGATCATTTTTACAATGGAGCAGCATGAAAATGGCTATTTTTTGATCCTACTATCAGTGTCGAGAGAATACCACGGGGTCAGTTTGTTTCATTCCCTATATTTCCTGTGGTTTTGGGTTCTTTGATCGGTGGCTTCTTACTTACTTACCGGCGAGGTCATGGATTTGCAGTTGGTTGGGGTTAGAAAAGAGATGACATGATTTCAGATCTGTGATGGTTTGATTGGGGTTCATGTGTACTAGTAGAGTTATATCATGAGCTACATCATGTAGTATATAAACATGGTGTTGCACTTTCAGTAGGTGCAGTACTACTACAACTCTGGAGATGGGACCATATTCCTGTCACATGGTCGATTGTAGCTAGACAGAGAGATCTAGGTTGGCCATATGGTTATCTATCAAGTGCATCACATCAGAAATCCTTTAGTAGAAGGTGGACTTAACATTTCTTGACAAATCTCTTAATAGAGTGCACACCTAATGGTGTTGCTAAAGCTTCAAATGAAGTAGATCCTAATAGGTCTCCACTCTAATACTCCTAATAGGGTAGATCATCAGAAGTGATCAAATTGTAAGCCTTAACCGGCTCCCTTCTTATCTGCAGATAGTGAAGTTTTGTGGGTGACATTCCAACCACAATTTTTACTTCCTAACATGAGTTTTTTTCTATATCATATCATGTGTTATGTGTTATTTACTTTCATGTATGTTTCTTGAAATTTTTATACATGTAAAGAACTTATGTTAAGATTTCACATACATAAAGAAAGATGAATAGATAGATAGGTAAATATACAAATCTGATGGCACAAAGGTTAATGGGAAAATCACATAAAAAAAATTAGAGGTACTGATTCACCCCTCCCCTCTCAATACATCATTCCAGTAATTCCAACAGTTGGTATCAGAGCTAAGTCTATTTCTTGAAAAGCTTAAAGACTTAAGAGAAAAGATCAAGACAAATGGAAAAGTACAAACTGGACAAGACTATTCAGAATGAGCAATTGAAAATTCATATTTACTTTGAGTGGTACAAGGAGGAAAGAGTAAGCATGAGAAATTTTCTTGATGAAAGAAAAATTATGGCAACTAGGATTAATGAGAAAGATTATCAAGAAGAGGAGATCCCAGATTACTTCAACTCAGCTGAATCTGCAACAAGCAAAGCATCAGACACATCAGTAGAAGAGATCACAAGTCTACAAGAGGTTAATCTACATCTGACAGATAAAATCAAGATGCTGCAAATTGGTCAAGAGACTCATATGGTAAAAATGATTGATGTCATGAATGATTCAAGAAAAGTTGAATCAGAGAGAACATTGGCTATTGATGATAGGAGGAAAATCATAGAGAAGCTACAAGAAAAAGAATCAGAGATTCAAAGACTTACTAATCATCACCATGAGATTACCAATCAGATTATTCTTATGAGTCATGAGGCAAATAGATTTAATACTGAACTCATTAAAAGAATATAGATCATCACTGAGAAAAGGGAAGAGAATGAGAAGCTAAAGCATGAAGTCATAATTCAGAATCAACACAATGAATTAATTAAGAAAGCTGAAGATAGCAATAAAAGAATGGATGATTTTCTTGATGGACAAAGAAGGGTCAACAACTACATAGGTATAGGGTACACTGAAAATGGAGAATCATCTAATCAATTAGATCAAAGGAATGTTTATGCAACTCCAAGAACCAAGAAGTTGTCATGCAATCACTGTGTAAAACCAGGCCACACCTCAAACATTTGCAGAAACAAAATGAAAGGTATTCCTCAATCACAACCTACTTTCATTGGTAATTTTTATTAATGTCACAAGAAAGTACACAAGGCACATGAATCCAGATCCAAGGTGAGAAATTCAAAGAAGGAAACCTACATGGAAAAGTATTGTCCTACCTAAAAAATGAATGGACATATACATCAGGAGTGCTGGAAAAAGAACAAGAAAGCATGAATACCGAAAGAACCTGATAATGGCTATAAATCGACAAGAATCAGTAACTCATATGTTTGGGACTATAACACATGGGTGAAATGCACAACATGTGGAAGGTATGGTCATATTTTTTCCAATTGTATGAGAAAATGGACTAGAATACCAAGAGGATGGACCAATCTAGGTATGGCATGTTTACATTGTCATAAGGTTGGACATGTGGTAAAAGATTGCAAAGATTGACTGACAAACACAAGCACTTATCCCAATGGAAACACCATTGATGACATCAAGAAAATAAGAAACAAGATGTGGATAAAAGCTAGAAACACTGAAGGTGCTGGAACAAGCAATGCAAATGATGACACCCCATCCAATGGATCTGGTGGCATCACAATTCCCAACTAAGCTGCACAAGTAAGTATGGAACTGCGTTATGACAAGTTATATTATGCATCGGTTCCATTACACATTGATAATATTGACAAAATTAGCATTATTGAAGATGCACTATATTGTTACTTGTAATATTATTGAAAAAAAATTCCATCGGTAAAAGGGTACCAATAAGCATCGGTGAATACACACAGTAAAGTTGACACTACTTACCAAAATGTATCGGGCATTACACAAAATCCAAGTTGCTAAGTGTAACCAACAAACATCGGTGATCTTTGAGCCGACAGAAGTTATCGTCGCCATTTTTTACCGACAATCATCGGTGAAATCACCAAAGCTGCTAGCTACCCTGAAACTTAGCACCTACACTGAAGATGTTATTTATGCCTTAACCGAAGAGCTCATTCTTTGTATACTGATGAGTTGTTGGGCATTAATGACAACTTAGGGAAAAAAAGTTATAAAAGCGCGTTGGAAGAACTCATTTTGCACCCATATTTTTGAGCAACAAAGCAGAGCTAAGCAAAGCGATTGAAGAATAGATTGAAGTGTGACCTCAGCAAGATTCAAACATGACTCAAAAGATTCACGAGCGATCACAGAGATTCAGTAAGTACCTACAATCACCGACCGCACTGTGTTTAAATATGGAAAGCCCTAAATTTCAAAATACGATGGCATCTAATTCAAGAACAACAAAATTGAAAGATGATAAGAAGAAAATGATTAATCTTCTTAGTAATTGTACTTGTGTTGAACCTAAATACAAGTTACACCCAGAAATTGCATTGCAACCTGATGATTCTGGAGCATTGTCCAGAATCCCACCTAGGGTTTTGCTGGTAGAGGACGTAAGGTCCTATATACATTGCAAGATCTTAGAATTAGAAGATCTAGACCTAGACAATTCCTATAAGGCACTATGTGATGAAACTGGAAACCTGAAAGAAGAGCACAAGCATCTAGACGTGAAAGGTCTGACAAATGCATTACACTTTCCTAGGGTTTTTAAGATAGAATGGATACAAATTTTTCTTAGCAGAATGCATAACCAGACATTGTGGTTTGATGATCCTAAATGAATAACAAAAGATGTTATTCATGCAGTTACTGGATATCCCACAACCGACAAGCCAAAAGCTCACAAGCACCCATCCATGAAGGAAGTAGAAAAGTTAACAGGTGCAAAATCAGACAAAAGAGGTCTCAAGGTTAGCACCATCACCGATGAGGAACTCAAGTTTTGTGCATGTGTGGTAGGATACAAAATCTTTTATGCCAACATAATGAATAACATAGCAAGCACTACTATGAGCACAGCCTACAAGATCATCAAACTAGGAAAGAAGATGGATCTTGCAGAAATATTGTTAAATCAGCTTGAGGAGAACATGAACACCATAAGGTCATCAAGGACAAACACTTTTAAGTTTGGTTCTCTTATTATGTGCATATTCTTTTACTTTGAAGAATACTTTCCTTCCATAGGAAAAGTAGTATGGGACACAAGCAAACCAGTCACCATACAGATATGTGAACAGATAGAATCATTAGGTACAGATTTTGATGACTTAATGAATGAGTATTTCAAAGTATTTAAGGAAAAGATGCAAGCTAGAACAAGGATACCTGAGAGTTTGATACAACACAAGGATAACATATGTTTTATGGTAGATACTGATTTTACATATATCAAACCAGTAGTACCTATAAAATCTTGGCTATCACCATTAGATTATGAGATCAAAACAAGACAAGATACTAAGTGCATCCAGGCACTATTGAATGAACTAGTGGACAGCAAGCAAGAAATATTTGGCACTTATGAAGAAGCCAAACCAAAAATAAAATCAGATCTTGTTGTCAAGAAAGTTGCCAACAAATAGAACAAAATGATAAAGGTTCTAACAAAGAAATTGGAAGCTACTATAGAAGGTGAAGAGGAAACAGAAGGAAAGGAGGAAGAAACCGAGGGCTAGTCACCTATCGGTGAAGATATAGAAAAGAGTGATTTAGAGGCTACATAGTCAGATTCACCACCTCCTCCTCCACCTAAGAAATCAAGGACAATAGTCGCTTCAAGAACAAGAAGCAACACAGCAAAGGAAACAACTCCTTCACCATTAAAGAAAGGAAGAGTGAGAACCTACAAGAGGAAACTAGTCTCACCAAAGGGGAAACAAACCAAAAGGAGGAAGTTAAATAGAGCAAGAGAAGATCTAAATGACTCAGGTATGGATGAAGCTTACATAGAAGTACAAAAAGGGAAAGAACCCTTGATCCCTACAACCTTTGATGAAATATGTAAGAACATTTCAGAATCACAATCTATTTCAGATCCTAACATTAGGAAATGGTTGAAATTTGATCCAGAGGATCAAAACAAAATTGAAGAAGCTATAATAGCTAAAATGTGCAAACACCATTATGTTCCACTTCAATTCACAGAATATGAAGTACCCAAGGAACTAACAGAAAGATTGTCTACAAGATGGACACTTGCACTACACCGGGAAAAAGAGATAAGAGAAAGAGTACTTGTTACTCTTATGCCTTCTAATTCAAAGAAGGAAGAGATAAATGAAATGATGAAAAAGTATGAAAAGGATTTCTCACCCAAAATGAGAGCATACAAATTTCTCAAAGGGAAGCTAATTGATCTAGATTAGGAAAGCATTAAGAAGTGGTGCAAAATACTCAAAAATCCCACTAAGGAAGCTAGCCCGGAGAAAGAACAAATCATCATCAAAGATGCACAGAATGATTCATCCATTGAATTAGAAAAATAAGAGAGTGATACAGTAGGCCACAAACATACTAAATTTGTAGATGAGGTATGGCCTGAAACTACTCTTGACAAAACTCAGAGTGAAGAAAGCCAAATTCCGCCAAGCCCAACTCATATTGACTTGGATGATGATGAAGAGGTAACCAAAGAAGATTTGACAATAAAAGGTAACATAAATGAGGATTTCAATGATGAAACATGGTTGGATAATATCATTAATGACACTATAGGAAAAGACCCTGTAGAAGAGGTGCAAAAATATGAAGATATCACTATAGCACAAGGTAATACCGACGGACAGGATACACTTACTGACACTGCAGAAGTAAATACACTGACCAACATGAAAATATTGATTGAAGCTATTGATATTGATTCAAGTCAGGAGAAATCATCTAATAAAGATGATGATATACCAAAAGACACGGAGATGAAAGATGCAACTGACACTCAGCAAAAGTTGTCTACTGAAAAGGACAAATGAGAAGATATTAACAAAGATGAAACATTGAGGAAGGATGAAGAGAAAGAAAAGAGTGAATAATTTAAGCAAGATGATAGCATGAAGGAAAAGGAAGAAAAATCTGTTGATACACCCAAGGCCAATGAAGAGACGTCTTCACACAACCAACATTTGGACTCTGAACAAAAGCAACAAGAAGCTTCATCTTCTCGACCTTCACCTACCAAATTAATCCAATCTCAAGATCTACAAATGGTAGTTCACCAATCTGTCTCTCAACCAAAGAAGAAGAAGAATAAATTAATGAAGAAAGACATCTTGGCTGTAACACTTGATGAGGTAATTGAAATACCCAAGTGGGATGTATCTACTTTGGATACTGAAACACTTCAAAAGTTTGGAGTGATATGTCAAAGAAAAGCCATACAAGAGAAAATTAAAAAGGCACGTAGGGAAGCCCAAGCACTTGAAAAAGCTAGGGATATACTACATCAACTTGTTCCTGATACAAAATTTGAAGATGCAATATCAGTAATGGAAAAAGTTGCAGTTCTTGCCAATGCCATCACTACTCAAAGTGTAGATGCAGAGCACGCAATGGAAGAACAGGCAGAGAAGAAGTATCAACTCAAACTAGTTGAGAAGTAAGCCAAGAAGTGGTAGAGAACAAGGTAAATCTCTCTGAATTAGCAAGTCAATTAGAACCTATGATTGCAGAATCTATTACCTTAGTTCAAAAAATGTGCACACTTGAAAATTTCACAAAAGAGAATAGTGAAAAGATGTCCCAGCTAGATTCAGATCTGACAGCAAGTGCACAAATTTTAACCTCTGATGCAAATACAATAAAGTTGCATCATGACAAGATCATAGAGGTAAATAGGTTAAGACAAGAGATATGGGATGTAGAGACATAGTTTAGAAATGAGGTTACCGAGATGCAGGCTCACATATTGCCAAACCTCACCACTCTGCAACAACACATTGCAGATGCAAGGAATTTGATCTCAACCCTAGAGATGTCTGTGGTAGACAGCATCTACGATATGCATGTGAGGATATCACTTGAGCACATGGCTCTAGAAAATTTGAAGGAGAAATGGGAGAAGATGATGGAAGAAATCAAAGCCTCACACTCACACATTTTTGACAAGTTGTAAGTACCTTTTCCTTTATTATCAAAAAAGGAGGAATGAATAGTACATATGTACAATATACTACATTAGCAGAAAGAGAAAATGATATTTATGTTGTATGTATAGCATGAATATGTAAAAATAAATATGTACACTATATCAAATATCAGAAAAAGAAAAAAGGGAAGGCAATCATATGTACATAAACTTACACTTACCGACATATGCATAGGGGGAGTCATTTCATGACTAAAAGAAAAATGACTAAGGATGAAGTATACATAGGTGTACATACTAATACATTAAGTATGTTGCACATATCAATTTTTGATACTAATGTCAAAGGGGTAGATTGATGATATTAAGTTTTTCCATTAGTATACTTAAGTGAAAAACATGATAAAGGTCATCGGTATAGGCATACCCGATGAACAGCACACTGCATACCCGACGAGATAACAATGCTTGACATGAAAATGCTAAGTATAGAATTGCTCAACGAACACTGAAAAATGTTGAACTGACAAAAAAGCATAAAGGACATCACCAAAGGTATAGTTTTGTGAACATCTCTGACAGAGCAAAAAAGACAAGGAGCCCGATGAATAGTTCAAAATAGGGACACTGACGAAGTAGAAGACCGAAAGAGCAAAGAATGAAAGAAAACTGACAGACTGACAGAGCTGCCCAACCATCAGAACCGACAGTCAGTTACATAACCCACAAAAAGTGGATCTGACTTTCCACGTCAGATAAAACATTGTAATTCTATTTATAGAGCTTTAATTTGTTTTAAAACATTATTTGAGGGTCAAGAAAGTAAATTGTAAATGTTTTAAAGCATCCTAATGGATCTAAAACATAACTAAATAAAGATCAAGGTCAAGTTGTAAACCTTGGATCTAGAGTTAATCTGAAAAGTGTGAATCAAGAATGGACCTAGCAACTAGTATATATAGATGTTCAATCATTTGTAATAGATAATGAGTTGATAAATGATTGTAGCCATGAAGAGCATCTAAGCAGCAGAAGTGAATTCATGTAAATTTCAGAAATAGATCATATCAGTTCTCAAGAACACAGACAAGGCTACCAACAAGCAGAGACAAGGTATCATTCAATCACTCAAGGTGATTACATATACATTGTAAGCTTTATAGGATCTGTTATCAACAATTTGAGATTGCATATACTATTGTGTGTAAGAAAATACACCTTCATAAAATTAAGAATGTAAGAAACAATTCTATGGAAAGATAAACAAGTTAATCTAAGAATTGAAACTAACAAACTATATCATCTCATGGTTCTCTATCCAAGCTTTGTTAACAGAGCTCTCAGGCTTAATCTCTCTCGTGGACAATCCTAGAATGAGATATGTATGAAATTAAATGCTCAAATCTAGCTACAATGCTCAAAATGCTCAAAAATGCTCCAAGATCATAAGACAAAATAGCAAATGCTCCTAAACATGATATGCTAAATGAAATGCAAATGCTAAAACTCTCTCAAAAGCTCTCAAATGCTCCTCAATGTGTCTATAATAAGGATGCTTTTGCTCTTGAATTCTTGGATTTCAAACACAAAGGAAATTGCTTGTATTTATAGCATTTTCCCAAGGGTAGGGGGTAGAGTGAGTTGATCATGATCAAAGCTTGGTTAAGTCAAAAGCTTTGAGGTGTTTG
>MU225383.1:231480-254434 GCA_018584345.1 Thuja plicata
TTGATTTGAACTATACAATTGAAAAATCAATTGCATAATTTGATTAATCCCTTTAGGCTTGAATTTAATTATTTGATTTCATGATTATTTAATCTTTTAATTTTATTTGAATTTTGTTCCTTTGATTCGATAAATTTCCATTAGATTTGCATTGAGATGAAATGTTGAAGCATTTGACTGAGATTTATAATTTGGAATGCTTGAGATACACCTGGTAAATTTTAGGTGTCTAGAACTATCAATTCAACATTTATAATGTAGTTGCATTCTAACAAGTGCATCACATCATAAATCCTTTAGTAGAAGGTGGACTTAACAGTTCTTGACAAATCTCTTAATAGAGTGCACACCTAACAGTGTTGCTAAAGCTTCAAATGAAGTAGATCCTAACAGGTCACCACTCTAATACTCCTAATAGGGTAGATCATCATAAGTGATCAAATTGTAAGCCTTAATCGGCTCCCTTCTTATCTGTAGATAGTGAATTTTTGTGGGTGACATCCCCACCACAGTTTTTACTTCCTAACAGGAGTTTTCTGCGATATCATATCATGTGTTATGTGTTATTTACTTTCATGTATGTTTCTTGAAATGTTTATACATGTAAAGGACTTATGTTAAGATTTCACATACATAAATAAATATGAACAGATAGATAGGTAAATATACAAATCTGATGACACAAAGTTTAATGGGAAAATCACATAAAAAGTTTTAGAGGTACTGATTCAACCCTCCCCTCTCAGTGCATCATTCCAGTAATTCCAACAGCAAGAAGGGCAGATCAGTATTAGGATCTAGTGATCCTGGAGCAACAAATTAAGAAAAAGAGGATTTCCTTTGGAGGGTTCTTTCCTGGACTACCTTACTTGCAGAAACTCAATAAAATGATTGATTCCTATAATACCTTGTATAATCAGCTTGAGGGGTTAATAGAAGATAAGGAGAGAGGCCCAGAGAAGCATTCTTCTTCATAGTATGAGGAAGATAGTGAAGGAGGCTATTTAGTTCACAGCTCTCCTCCCATGGATCAGCCACCCTCAACAAAGAAAACTATAGAGGTAGACCTTACAAAGGTTCCTGACACTGAAGTGATTGATGAGCCCCCTAAAAAGAAACAAAAAGTGGAATTAAGGGAGCCTTCCCATGCCAAGGAACAGGAAAAGAAAAAATAAGGTGAGTACCCTAATCCCTGGTAACAGAACATATGATCATCACCTTAGAAAATAAATCAAGGAA
Source organism: Thuja plicata (assembly GCA_018584345.1). Classification (NCBI taxonomy): domain Eukaryota; kingdom Viridiplantae; phylum Streptophyta; class Pinopsida; order Cupressales; family Cupressaceae; genus Thuja; species Thuja plicata. The sequence goes on from MU225383.1 coordinate 232,720, forward strand.
GGAAAGAAAGTGAAAAAGGATGATGGAGAAGAAGTTTAAATACCTTTCTTGCTATGCCAAGATGAAAGATAAATTCACCAAGAGGAATTCTTGAAAGATGATGCATTCATCAAAATAGAGGAGTTCAAGAATTTATTGATCTGGATAAAGCAGTAAGAGGTAGGGGCACATTTTCAACTTATAGAGGAGGGTTTAGTGCCAAGTTAAGCTTTGCAGGCCTTACAAGCATATGACCCTGAAACTGAAACCATGACACCTGATGAAGCTAGGAAACCAGTCAAATCAAGTGGAATTTTTCTTGTACCTGGTTGGGATTTAGCTTCAGCCTTTATAATTGATCATATTAGAAGGAAACCTAATGCAAATTTGTCCTCAGAGACACAGATTGGAGAAATGATTAGGGGATGTGGATATGGTCCATGATCCCATACTTTAGCTATGTGGTCATTGGAACCTAGGACACATAAGCCATCTTTAATCAATGTGCAAGAGAAAATGGATGGGGATAAGATCATTTGGTCTATCCATAATACTAGTGACCTATAAATATCCCAAGCTCTGACCCATTTTGTACATATGAATGAAGCCAAGATAGAAAAAATGTTCAAGAGATATCAAAAGATTTTTGATCAATCAAGTGTTGTAGTAAAGGACAGGGAAGTATGTTTGATTAAGATCAAGGAATTAGAGGGTAAGGTGGAAGAATTGAATAATAAATGACAAGAGGCCCCCAATACTATCCTTGCTCTACCTAAATAGGTTGTAGATGCTCAGATTGAGACTACAGAAGATATTTCAGCAGGAATAAAGAAAGCAGATAAAGATCAAAATAAAGTGGCTTTGAAAGCCCCATGCAAGATCCTGCAACATAGGATTGATGTCCTAAAAAAATTTGATTTGGTACATAATGCTTACAACAAGCTACCTAAACCTAGAAATAGAGTTCAATAACCACATTGCAAATTTAAGTCCTTATTTTGGAACTTGGTCAAGCAGGGCATCACTTTTTGAGAGGTTAGGAACCTTACAGCCACACAGGACAAATCTCCTTGAAATTTTGTGTCAAGTAGGAGAATAAATTGAATAGATTGGAGCTACTTTGTCTTTCTTCAAAGGTAAATCAAATCAGATACATGCCAAGATCAATATGTTTGGGCTAAATTAAAACAGATTTATTCCTCCAATAAAGGGAGATGATAATAAGATTAAAGCAATATCATGTTGGAGGGGTGAATTGTATACCTTTTGCCTATTAAAGAAGCATTTATAACAAATAATGTTGCATTAGATATGGATAGGTTTAATAAGACCTTGGATGAGGCTTTTAAAGAAAAAATAGACTTCATTAAGTTTGTAACAGATGTCAAGCTCGTCACAGATGTCAGATGGGACATGCAAAAGGCACAATTACAAAATATCCAGAGCTTTAATTAGCCTTCGGAGGCAGAGGTTGCAGAATCAAATGTTAGTACACAGCCCAAGAAGAAAAATCTTGCAGCCATTGACCTAGATGTATTGGACAAGAAGTGAAGAGGCACCTGGCACCTAATCTATGAGCACAGGGAGGATAGTCATCAATAATACTAGTATAAGTTAGCCTGTATTGGCGGACACTAGGTCTCGCAATAACTACAAGAGGTTATCCAAAATATCTACAAACAAAGGTGCCAACTATCCAAGATTTGGAAATCAGATCTGATTTTCTACTTATTTTGTCTTTCCACCGCTTGAAGGTCTAATTGTAATTTTGTCTTTTAGTACCTTTAGGGTTAGGTCTGTCCATCCAAAGCTTGTTGCATCCTTAATTTTTAAGTATTTCAAGATGGCTAGTGCTCTATAAATAGCAAGTTGTAACATAATGTAAGTATGGTGAAATATACAACTTTGAGGCAGACTTCTTATTTTGTCTTGTTTTTTAGGCTTTTTAGTCTTTCTGAATGTATTGAAGAAGCAACATATTAATAAAATACATTGGAGTTTCATGTTTTATATCTTTGTTGTCTTCTTTTATTTATGTTTATGCTCTCGTATGTTAATTTGTAAGGCATCTTAAATATATACCAGTTATAAGGTAACTGTGCAATTACTTGTAAGTTTCTTTAAGGAGGGAGTAAATCTTATGAGTGGTTCCAGAGGGTTAAACATTAGTGTGAGAATTTGATACAGGGGTATGGGAATGAAAAGGTAGTTTGTAAGTCACTCTATCTGAACTACATGTTTATTTACATTAATTAGTTTGTTGTGAATTTATATCGCATTTGACTCTTTGCCCAAGATTAGGCACTGGTCTAGGGTTTGATAAGTAGTTATTCATCATCAATATCAAAACAAACAATCATTTAATTTTCTGTTATAAAGAACATACATGCTTAAGTAGCTGTATTAGAGAATACAATTCAACTTGTTGATTCCTTGGAGAGAGAATCATTAGGTTAGCCTTCCTGGGTCAAGAACTCTAAAAAGAAGAAGGATGATAATCCTTGTCTCACTGTTATTTTCTATTGTTATGTTCATGGTCTAGCTTGTTAAGCTTTGTATTAGACAGATTATAGTCATCTGCAAGGTGTTCTATCAGTTGATACAATAAAAGGCAATAGGAAAACCAATGTGACCCAAGATCCACTATTAAGTTTACTGAAAAGTAGTAACTTATAGAAGGTACACCCGCCTGAGTCTATGGAGCTCAAAGAAGAAGGAGGATTAATCCTCATCAATTAGACTTTGTATTGTTAGAATCAGGAGTTGGGAGTTATAGAGTTGGTTAGTTATTGATCTATTTTGATTTTTCAATAAAAAGCTCTAATCGATAGTTTGAAATTTGATCCTATAAACTTATATAGTTGGAAGAACAAGATGAGAACACATTTCCTATGGTTGGAAATTGACTATTGGATGATCATGAAAAGAAAAGAAAAGATAAAGACTAGGGATGAATTGGATAAATCTACTGAAGATGAAAAGAAGTTGTTTTCATGTTATATGTTCATAAGGGAATCATTGATCAGCGCACTTTCTGAAGGCAAATTCATAGAAAAGACTTAGATTCTGTACATGAAATTTGGACAAGATTGGAAGCACTGTATGAAGGAGATAAGTTTACAAAAAAGGAAAAGCCACAAAACTGGAAGACAAATATAGAATCGTTGAAAATTAAAGATGATGAGAAAATTAGAGCTTATGCATAGAGAATTACTATAGTGGTTACTGGCATCAGAAACTCTAGAGGTATTTACAGTGAAGAAGAAGTGATTGCGAAAATTATCAAATCTCTGACACCTACATACAAATCTAAAGTACAAGCTATAGAGGAGATTATACCTTTAACACCAAACTTCAATAAATTGAAGTTGATTGGAAATCTAACTACTTTTGAGGCCGCATAACTACGAGATTCTTTACCAAAAGTTTAGTCATCATTCAAGGCAACTATGCATAGAAACGAAAAGACCTTATCTAGAATTGCGAGCAGCAGCGATAGTGACATAAGAGAAGAAATTGGATACTATGCTGATGAATGGAAATAGATAAAGGAGGAAGAAAGAAAGTTGGATGAAGTGGTAGCCCTAATTGCTAGAAGAGGAAAGAGAGGTAAGGGTAAATTTGAAGGCAAGTTACCTTTGAAATTTTTTTCATGCAACAAGATTGGTCATTTTGCATCTCGGTGTCCTACAAGGGTTCTAAAACATAAGCCTAAGTTTTACAAATCAAAGTATTTAAAAGACAAAGAATGTTATTATGCTAGTCAAAGCTTTCCTGATGACAATGTTGACTATGATGAAATTTGTTTTATTGCTATTAAGGATTATGAACCTATAAATGAAGAAAAATCCTTAGTATGTCATGTTGAAAAGAAATTTGAAGGGGTTATAGATAGTGGTTGTTCACATCATATGATTGGAGATAAAAAATGAAATTATTAGCCTGAAAAGATATGATGGTGGTGTTGTTATATTTGGTGACAATACTCCTGAGCTTATCATTGGAGTTGGATCTATTTCTCTAGATGGAAAGACTAATACTGATAATGTAGTGCTTGTTGATGGACTTAAGCATAATCTATTGAGTGTTGGACAACTAGTGGACAGAGGTTATCAATTGAAATTCATTGATGGGAAATGTTCTATCAGAAGTAAATCAAGAGACTTGATCACATCTGGTACTAAATCTAAAGGTAATATATTTGAATTAAATACATCTGAAGCTTCTTGTCTTATTGTGAAGGTTGATTATAGTTGGTTATGACGTAGAATATTTTTTCACGTTAACTTTGATAACATTGTGAACCTAATATGAAAAATGTTGTAAGAGATCTACCTAAGATTGTGAAACCATCTAACACTATGTGTAGAGAGTGTGTTATGGAAAAGCAGACTAGAAGCAGTTTTAAAAGAAAATCATATTCAGCAAAAGGGAATTTGGATCTGGTACATACAAATATGTGTGGTCCTACAAGAGAAAGATCTTATTATGGTGAAAGGTACATTATACTTTTTGTTGATGACTTTTCTAGAATGATGTGGGTTACATATTTGAGAGAAAAAGTTGAGGAATTTGACAAATTCAAGTTATTCAAAGCAAAAGTTGAGAATCAATCTGGTTTGAAGATAAAATGTTTGAGATCAGATAGAGGTAGTGAGTTTACATCAGATTTATTTAATACCTACTGCGAAGAGCATGATATATTTAGATAGATATCTTCTCTGGACACCATAACAAAATGGGATATATCAGCAAAGAAACAAAACAATATTAGATGCTTCCAAAACTATGGTGCTAGAAGGAAATGTATCACATGTTCATTGGAGAGAAGTTGTTAGTACCATAGCCTGCTATGTACCCCTTGAACAAAATTTAGATCAGAGAAGGTACAAGTAAGAATCCTTATGAATTATGGTTTGATCATACTCATACTATAAAATATTTCATAATATCTGGAAGTAAATGCTATATCAAAAGAGATGATGAGATAGGGAAGTTTGATGCTAGAAGTGATAAAGGTATCTTCCTTGGTTATTCTACTAAGAGAAAAGCATATAAATGTTTCAATCTGAGATTAAGGAAGTTGATTAAAATATCTAATGAGAAGATAGATAAAAAAAAATTGATTCAGGAAAGAATGTATGACTATGGACAGATTGTAGAGATAAAAGAGGTCACTGCTGAACCTGCAGAACCTTTGATGGTTGATGATGAAATTGAAGATGAATAAATTGAGATTACGAAGACTCCTAAGACTCTGAGGTATGTTAAGAATAAGTGTCTTGAAAATAAAATCATTGGTAATGAAAATAAAGGAATGATGACAAGATCTTAATAAAGAGATGAAATTTGTTTTATTTCTCAAGTTGAATCAAAAACTACTGATGAAGCATGTAGAGATGAATCCTCAACTAAAGCTATGCAGGAAGAACTAGAACAGATAAAGAAAAACAATACTTGGGAATTGGTTCCAAGACCTAAAAACAAAAATGTGATAGGAACTAAATGGGTTTTTAGAAACAAAATGGATGAGGAAGGAACAGTGGTAAGAAATAAAGCTAGACTAGTTTGTAAAGGCTACTCACAACAAGAAGGCATAGACTTTGAAGAAACATTTTCTCATGTTGCTAGGTTGGAAGCTGTGAGATTATTTCTTGCTTATGTTGCATATAAAGACTTTAAAGTATATCAGATGGATGTGAAATCTACATTCTTGAATGGAGATTCAGAAGAAGAAGTATACATAGAGAAATCTGATGGATTTCCTTTGACAAAATATGAAGACATGGTTTGTAAGTTGAAGAAAGCATTGTATGGACTGAAACAAGCACCGAGAGCATGGTATGCAAGAATAGATAGGTATCTACTTCATCATGGTTTTAGAAAAGGTGATGCAAATAGTAATTTATGTTTAATAACTAGTGAAGATGGAATCTTAATCATAGAAGTTTTTGTTGATAATATTATTTTTGGAGGCAATGATAAAAGGCATAAAAAGTTCTCTAAAGAAATGGAAAATTAATTTGAAATGTCAATGATTGGTGAGATGAAATTTTTTCTTGGTTTGCAAATTAATCAGAATAAGAATGGTATTTTTATATCTCAGACCAAGTATCTTGTTGGTTATATTCCCAGTTTTGAAAATATTGCTATTAAATTTTTTTGGGTTCCCAATGTTAGTGCTTTCAGAAGAATAGAATTGTCCAGGTTGCAGTGTGATGAAACAAGAGTTTGATCAGTATTGTTCAGATTAGAGAAAAAAAGATGAGTCGAGCAGTGAGTGTGGCTTCAACCAGTGGAAAGAGTGGAGGTGTGGATGATGATTAGAAAGGGAAAAGGAATTAATCCTATGAATTTTTGGCTTTGTTACCAAGAACGAATTAGGGAAAAAAGGTAAACGATGAATACAATTAGAATGCAACTACATTATAAATGTTGATCTAATAGTATATGCAATCTCTAATTGTTGATATCGTATCCTATAAAGCTTACAATGTATATGTAATCACCTTGAGTGATTGAATGATACCTTGTCTATGCTCATCGGTAGCCTTGTCTGTGTTCTTGAGAACTGATATGATATGTTTCTGAACTTTTCATGAATTCACTTCTGCTGCTTAGATCATCTCCGTGGATACAATCATTTATCAACTCATTACCTATTACAAATGATTGAACATCTATATATACTAGTTTCTAGGTCCTTTCTTGATTCAAGATTTTCAAATTAACTCTAGATCTAAGGTTTACAACTTGACCTTGATCTTTAGTTAGTTATGTTTTAGATCCATTAGGACGCTTTAAAACATTTAAAATTTACTTGCTTGACCCTCAAGCAATGTTTTAAAACAAATTAAAACTCTATAAATAGAATTAAAATGTTTTATCTGACGTGGAAAGTCAGATCCACTTTTTGCGGGTTCTGTAACTGACTGTCAGTTCTGATGGTCGAGCTACTTTGTCAGTCTGTCGGGTTTCTTTCATTCTTTGCTCTATCGGTGTCCCTATTTTGAATTATTTGTCAGGTTCCTTGCCTTTTTCACTCTATCGGTGATGTTCACAAAACTATACCATCGGTGATGTCCTTTATGCTTTGTCATTGGTTCAACATTTGTTAGTCTTCATTGGGCAATTCTATACTTAGCATTTTCATGTCAAGCATTGTTATCTTGTCGAGTATGCAATGTGTTTTCCATCGGGTATGCCTATACCAATGACCTTTATCATGTTTTTCACTTAAGTATACTAATGGAAAATAATGTCATCAATTTCCACCTCATCTTCCTCCAAAATATTCCTTATGAGGTCCTCTTCCAAACACTCTTCATGCTCTTTGATAGCAGTGATGATGGGAGTTAGCAATTTATTGGCACTCTTTATAAATCCCTTTGGATCTATATACCTATATAGGGCCACATTCATTCTGTAATGGCCCAACCATTTATTCATTGGATCATAAGCTCTCTTTCCAATGGTGAAGCTGGTAACCTTGAATTGTCAGGTGTAAGGGTACCCTTCCTCTGTGGAGCCAAGTGTTCTTTATCTGTCATCATTAATTGCCAAATAAACTCCATTATAGCTATCCTTGGTGGCACATATTTGACAAGATATATGGGGGCTAGGAACATCCATAGACCCTCAACAAAGTAAAGTTCTGACCACGGTAGAAATTTCCCCAGTTATGATCCCCTATGCACTTATCATTATACTGCAAGGCCTAAGAAGTCACAATACCCTGATTGACAATTTATTCATATCCACACCTAGGAGACTTAGAATTGGATATGCAATCCAATTCTGATAGCCACAAAACTCATGCTCATTGGAAGAAAAATTCCAAACCCTAACCCAAAGATGCACTGGGTTTTTCTTGCCATGGAACATCATCCTTGGTCTTAAATTGTGTACATTCATGCTATTGATATTGAAATATAAAATTAAATGCATTAGAATGGAATAATGAAAAAATTTAGCGTTTGGTTTAGTATGGACATCTATAAGGCCTTGATGTATTTGATCTATAACATACTGAATATAATCATAATCATTATTTGCAAGAGAATTTTTCATGTCTAAGATAATCATCAATAAATCTGCAGATACCCTGTCACTGCCCCCATCTTTCCCCAAAACCCTACACAATGCATAAGCAATGTTATTCACATAAAGACTAAAATCATTAAATAAATATGGGGTAGTCGAGTTTGGTATGGAAACTATGTAGTTCCTATTTTCTTTGGGCACATGACCCTGGATTAATTTGGCAACAATAGTGTCCTCTCTGACATACTGATTCTCTAATTTCTTTAGGTCAATATCCATAGTATAGGGATGATAGATATAAAAAGCCTTCATAAATGAAACCCTATCCAATGTAACCAAGGCTCATTCATCACTCTTATTAATGGTTCTGGAAAGAGAATCATATTTCCTAGCTAGCTCTATAATAAAATCTACATCTACAAAGATGTCTGGAACAACTAGCTTAGCTAACCTTGATGTCCATGGATTGGAAATTGGAATTGCCTTGTCCCTATTACTATAGAAATAATTAAATAGGCGATAACCAGAAAACCCAAGAGTACATGCATCTTTACAATTTGCTTTATCATCAATAAGGAGTTCTTCATTTACCTTTTTCCCTTGATTGGTTACAGGTAGTAGAGCCACAAACTCATCAGAATAGTTTCTTTTTCACTTCTGATCATCTTTTGCATCTCCACTTCTCCCACTAGTAGAAGCTCCACCTCTCCCACTAGTAGAAGCTCCACCTGGTTCTTCTTGACTCATTGTAACTGATCTTTACTAAGAACTATTTCTTTCTGATACACAATTCTCCTTACAACCAGCTATGAAACCTAGACAATTGCTCACTTCTAAAAGCACTAAAAATTATGCAATTTCTAGCTCTGCACTCTAAAAATTTTAGTAAACTGGAATGAACAAAGGAAACATCTATTTATTTTTGATAAATCAATGCACTAGTCTAGTCGAGATCATGAAATTGTTACTCACTCACTTCTGTCATTACTCTGCATGCCTTGACATCAATTTTTCCTAGTCGTGGTGCCTGAAGTTAACAAGTACTTCAAATTTAAAAAACCCACTTGGATAGGTCATGAGTGTCTTTTCTTAGTTTTAAAACCCTATTATAAGTTATTAAGCTTCAAATTCAATCGATTATTGGTTGGTTTCCTTTACCTTTTACAGCTCAGCAAATCTTTTATACTCTATCAAAATCTTTCTCTTTTCATAGGCTAGCTTTTTACTTTACAGTACAAGAACAAACCCATGCAACCTTACCTTAATCTTACCATAGTTATTTTGGAAATTGCGTGACTGTATTATCTCTAGATCATTGATATTTTAGCCTGACCTCGGTTTTATCATGAGATTCAACGTGCACTGCATGATCTAAATCTTACCAAAGGTTTAGATCTCTCTTATTAACCCATCTCTCAGTACAACTTAACCTTTCTTCTTTTAGAGATCACGCGACTGAGAAAACTCGAAGTCGCTGAATATTTTGGTTTACCATGAGTTTGTCTAGAGATTTCATGCCATTCATATGATTAACTCTTGATCAATGGCCTACACTGAATCTCTTAATCATTTTTTACTTGCTAAATCTGTCTGGAGATTACTTGACTACCGTTGATCTTCTTTTAATATGATGGTTTGCCCTAAATCTCCCAAGCTTTAACCTTAACTTTAGTTTGTCATGATATCATGTGACTGCAAGCTATCTCTAAGTCACCAGATAAATTTCTTAACCATGGGTTTTCTTTGAGACTTCACACATGCCACAGATCTTTGAATAGCTTAAACACGTGTCAGCATCTGAATCATTCTCTCTGAATCGCTAGACAATCCTTGACCTTTTGACTTCTTTCAGTGACTTAGTGTTGTAACACCCCAATTGGCATCTTGCAACCCTAACAAATTTTTTTTCATTTGTCATTCTTTTGAATCATCAAAGTCCTATTGTACTAGGCAATTCTGAGTTTTGACTAACTTTGCTCGACCTGAGTGTCAAATGCAGAAAATCCTAAATCTGCATTAATCATACATTATATTTAATTCCTAAATATCTATTGGCTAAATAAATGTTATGATTGAATTAATTTAATTACGAGGGTATGATTGTCCAACCCCATATGAGAAAGGTGGATTTTTGGCGTCGGATGCTTGATGACATAGATCAAGTCATGTGGTGACCTTACCTTGGGTGCGAGGCATGGAATGAGGATGACACAGAGTTTCCATATATGTATTCACCTCGTTGGATGATAGGATAGTCTCCTTTTATTATCAAGAGACTACTTTTAAAGAGTGATGAGACAATACAGTCAGAGACAAGATATCCCATAGGGGTTAGATTTATATGCTCAGGTACAAGCAGAGAGATCTATGTGGGGTGCGTATGTAGATTATAGATATGCACATGAGGAGATACATCAGATGGGTTACATGGTCTGGGACATGCTATATCATATAGTGGATCTAGGGATGTCAGCAGATTATTCTTAATGGTTTGATCAACACAAATTCCTGAGATTTACAGATCCAGGGGAGCTTATACCTAATATTGATGATTTGTCTGATGATGATAGGGCTGAAGGTGGTGGGAGAGGTGGTGTCAAACAAGTGAGATAGAGAGTCCCAAGGAGAGGTGGAGGTGGAGGTGGTAGGAGAGATGGAGGTAGGGTGAGAGTGAGAGGTGGAGGGGTGGGTGGAAGAGTTCATATGAGAGGTGGCTGAGTACGGATGAGGGGTAAAGGGGTTGGTGGCTAGGTTTTGTAGGTTCCATTGGTAATTTAGGGACAAAGGCAGTAGAGAGAGGCTAGACAGGATATGCTAGCGCATGCTAGACAGGTTCAGTAAGATATAGTTATTCTATTGGTTCCAGTAGTACCACAGGTTCTGATAGCTCCATAGGTTCCTATAGCTCCACAGGTTCTGCAGGCTATGGATACACTCACACAAGATGTTAGGACTCTACAAGCTGGGATGATGACTATGAGTAGCCAGATTGATCAAGTTGCTACTATGATGCAGAGCTTTATGACCATGATGGCATAGAGGCTTAGCATTACAAGTACTAGTCATGTGCCTCAGACAGATCCAGGTAGTTCATCAAGTAGAGGGACAGATGACACAGGTGGCCCAGGTGGTAAAGGTGATACAAGCAGCACAGTAGGGACAAATGGTACAGATGGTGCCCCTAGTTGATTATGAGCCTCCCTCTTGTTATGTGATGTTAACATGATGTACTTTGATCGAGATTATGATGTATCTTGATATACATTTGATAGATATGATGATGGAAATTTGATTACTGATTTTATGATAGACACTCTTTCTCTTCATTCCATATTCTCTTTATGATGTCATTATATGTTGGACTTATATTTTGATGATACATGGATGCACTTGCTATATGATTATGAATTTACTTTTATATGTTGTGGATGAGTTTTCTTATGTATGACACCACTTAGATGGATGCGGAAATGTATGATAAATGCTTTTACTTAATGTTTTTAATGATATTTAATGAATGCAATGATATGTAATGGAACTAGATGAGAAATGCTTTTATTTTTATTGTTTTATATGCATATAACCTTTAATGAAATGCACCTTAATGATGAAAAATGATTGAAGAATAATGCTTAATGATTTTAATAACTTTAGGAAATAATAGATAATAAATATGGCTTAATGATTAATGATTAATGATATGTAATATTTTTTATTAAAGTCCAACATACTCGATTTAAAAGAGAAATTTTTTTTTGATGATATCAACCCTTTTGAAAACTCATTCCCTAACCCAAGAAATATTTTATGCAAAACTACTTCTAAAAGGAATGCAACTAACTGTCATTTTTGCAAATAATGCATGGATTAAATTTTCACCATCGAGCTTTATGGTACTTCTAGCACGTAAAACCACTACTGGTGAGTTTGAAAAACCATGATGATATGAATATTGCTAACGTTGGATTCCATCAATGAAGCTGGTACAACTCTCACTGGCTCAACCATGGGAGTATGAATATCGTTTTCATCAGATTCAATGTTGCAAGTGGATGTTGGCGTTAAGATATGGAAAATCTAAATGACCAAGATATCCTTTTGTGTAAAAAGAAATAGATTGAATCCCTTTCATATGTAAAATTTCCTCGATGACTCTATGATGGTCATGTCCTTAGACAAAGTCACATACTTCAAAGAATCAATCTTAAAACAGTCACACGACAATCAAGAAAAAATGTCATGCTTTCATCATTGCTAATCTAGTTGAAACATCATGGATTAACTAAAAAGACATGACTTAAGGAAACTCAATACCTCATCAAAACTTTTAGTGCTATTTTTGTATCCATATTTCAAATAGAACTTCATCCATTTCAATCTTTTGGATTTTGTTTATTTTAATCCTGATAATAATAAGTCAATGAAGGTCAGGGATTGCATCATGTCAAAATCATATGGGAATCGAACAATGATGTAAATCAAAGGTTCAAGTGTCTATTTTTTGCAATTTGATGCCTTGATTTGTGTGAATTGGTGTCTACTTTGATGAAATCCATTTTTTTGGATTAATGCCTCCAGTTGAAAAGAAATATGTTGGGCTTGGGAAAATTTCTAAAATATGACAAAAGATCGGTATATGCAAGATGCATCTCAAAGACTTTATTATGACTATGTACAAATGACAGATGCAAGGATATATACAATGGTGGAAGAAGATGCAATTGGACCATGCAACTAGGCAAGACCTAAGGGTCAAATGGTGCCTATTTACCAAGTTTTCACCACTCGAATTTATTGCTCTTTTTCTCTTTTTTTTTTCTTTTTTTGCTACCAAGGTGCCTATTACTAGGTTTTCACCAAGGCACTTTTTATCTTTTTTTATTTTTTTTATTTTTTATTTTTTTATTTTTTTTGTTTATTACCAAAGTGTTTGTTTGCTAGGTTTTCACCAAGATAACAATTTTTTCAGGATCCATATATAAATTTTTTAATTTCTCCGTGCTCAATTTTTCAGTTTTTTCTCTTTCCTCGAGACTATTTCCACTATTTTTGAATTTCTTCATGATCTCTTTCACTATTTTTTGGATTATTTCTGGACCTCTTTTCACTATTTTTGGATTATTTCAGGATCTCTTTTCACTATACAAAGAATGATGCTTTCTCTCATCTGATACTCTCTTATTTGATACTCTTTCATCCTATACACTTTCATTTGACTCTTAGGTATAGAACCTCTTCAATTGAATTATATTAATAGGTTCTTGTGACTCTTCTCCATCACAGTCAGAACACTTGTATATTCCCATGCAAAAAGAAGAAGCGACAATGAATGGTCCCAACCAGTTTTCTTCCCACTTTCCTTTCTTCTCTCTTTCCACATGATTCTTAGGGTTCTCTTGTTGGAAAGTGGTCAATTTTGTGTGTCATGATTCACTTTTTGGTTTTCATTGATGGAAACACATCTGGCATATTGATCGATTGATCTGGAGTTAAGTTTTGGTGACTCTATTATGAAATCGACTAAGTAAAGAGTTGAAATATAAAGGTATTTTGGGTATCAAAGATTGAGACCGAAAAGTTATGATGTGTGAACTTATAGGAGATACTATGGAGTATGTATGATATTCATTTAAGATTGACTTCATTTTGGTAAATTTTACAGAGAGTTACAGTGAAATAAAGACATGTGACAGTAGAAGAACAGTGATACAAAGTTGTTAAACTGAAGCGATGATTTGGGGAGTATGACATGGACTCCTAGAAAGCTAAGATAGATTATGTTTGTTGATAATTTATAATTTGATTATGTAAGAGTGACTACTGTGTATTTGATATTTTCTTTATCAAATGCATTTTGTATTGAGAGTCGAATCTTAGTTATTTTTCTTGTATCCCTCAGTTCTAAAAGTGACAATGGAAACTAGACCTGGGGATTTTTGTCTAGCTCACAAGAGTCAGCTCATTTCTGCAAACTGAGGGGCAAGAAAAGACTAATTGATGAGGATTTGATCCTCCTTCTGCTTTGATCTCCACACACTCAGGCAGGTACACCTAAAACAAGCTAAAATTTGCATACATATAACTCACTAGCTAAACCTCATTATGCAGATGCGACTGTGGATAGTTCTCAGACTTATAAAACATGGGAGTTCAACTCAACTAATCTTATAGAGGATCCCACCTATATGATATGCTAAGAACCAGGGAAATGGTCAATGTGACAAGGATGAAATCCTTCTTCTCTTCGAGTTCTAGACTCTGGCAGGCTAACCCATGGATTTCTTCTTTAAAGAAACTAACATGCACCCTTACACTCACAGAATGCAAGACATAGACATTCAAGCTCTCGTACAAAAATTTAAAAGTGATTTGAATGATTGATTGATGAAGCAAATTTCCAGTCAAGCAAAGACCAGTGCCTTATCTATTAGGCAACAGATTCATACAAATGTGCATTCCCAAAAAACCCTAACTCCAAACTCAAAAACCCAAATGAAATGCCTTGCAAGCCATTCTTCTCATTTCAATACCTGGACATCAGATTCATATGCAAACCTAGAATTCTCAAAATTTGAAAACAAGACTTACTCTCTCCTTGAAAGAAACTCAAATTCAAACCCACAGATACCTTATAACTAGTCTATTAACATGCCTTACAAGTTAATACACAATAATTAAGACAATAAATACAAAGACATCAGACAAGAACTAAATAGGGATTCCATTGTTCTTATTAAAATTCATCTGAATCTGTACATTTGCAAGACAAAGAAACACAGAAAATAAGACTCAAGAGCCTGAATACTGCCCAGCAGGATCAATTTTCAACATCGTTATTACAATGGAGAAAAAACTAGATATAGGAGAATGGAGAAAACCATCTCAGCCACCGACACTTGTCTATCCCCAAAAATATATGCAACTGCTTCAAATTGCAACTGCAAAAATCTAATATGATCTAGACTCAAATGGTTCACAGAATCAGAATCCTCATTCAGAGACCTTTTCGGTGACATATGATACTTGATATTTTGAATAAAAATTGCCCTCTGAATCATTAAACAAACTTTGTCTCTCATGTGCACATTCAATTTTAAGTTTTGGAATATTTTGAAATATTTGAAATCATACATTAATTCAATAGTTAAACTATCGAATTGAAATAATATTTCATTTAAATACTTCAAACTCATTTTATATTATGTGTACTCAATATCATTTTAATACCTTTTTCCAGATTTTGCCATGTGGCAGCCTCTAATTGGCATGTGTGTCCACCTAGGCGCCTACATCATCTGCCTCATCCTGGGCCCGCCACCTGTCTGAGCGCCACATGTCACACTGTTGCATTACCTCTATGGTAACCACCTTGCATCTTTATCTTCAAGGCTTTGTGATAGCCATCCATTTCCATTGCCTTGAGATGTGTGCCAACTCGGATGATCTCCTGTACGGCTGCCACCTCATTGCCACCTGGACGCCATATCATCTACGCTATTGTTAGCCTTGCCACGTGTCAGCCTATCATGATCCCTTGAAGCTAACTACCTCGCATCTTTCAGATAGAGTCATTGTGCCAACTATCGATTTTGAACACCTTGAGATGCATGCCCAATCTACAAGCCTATCTGCCAACTCATCACCATGTCACCCCTGTGGGTCCCACTAAAATATGGTTTTTGTTTCCTAGGCATGCTTCCCAATGTGTCTATCACCTGTGCGTGGAGAGCTTCTGGGCTTCATCTTCAAATCACTTACTGAGCCTTTTACCTTATAAACACTTTATACTTCCTCTTCACAGCAAATGTGGGACTAAATCCCTTTAGTTTTAAAGCCTTTTCTACATTATTCACCCAAAATATGGGGTCCACCACCGAGTCTGAGCATACACACACTTTCCGAGCACTAAGAGGCCACCAAGAGCTCTAGCTCTTATTTCAAATGATATACAAAGTGTTTTAATATTTAAACATTAAAATATTACACTGACCCACGCATGTCAGATTAAAGACAAACTTGCATTCTTGCCTTCCTTGCCTAGGACAAGCATTCTCTTTAAATTACACCTACCATTTTTTGTTTGGAAGAAATTTTTAATAACCTTTTGGTTCCTGTGCAAACCTCCTCCCTCAGCATTGATTGTGCAAGCCATTTTCAATATGCTACGCAGACTTTAAAATGAAACATCCAAAACATACAGTGCAATTTCCTTTAAAAGCAACATAATCCTTCCTTTGCATTCATGTGTGGCTCACTTCTATCTAGTGCAAGGTATTAAAACATATCACAATGCATATGTTTTTTAAAACAAAACTCCCCATATGCTTTGTGATACCTCCTCCTTGCCTTGCGCAACATCAGGGAAGGTTTTTTCAAAGAAATGGAACTGTTTACCTCTGTCATGTATTGAATTCACTACACAGCCCTCCCCTTCGATAAATTTCATTTTCCAAGACTCCTTTATTAACTTGCGCAAGCTTTTACCTTGCAATGTGCAGTCACTTACTTGGCCTCTTCTCCACATTTAGCGCAGGCCATGGCATTTCAAATGCAAATGTTTTAAGACCCCCTTTCGCTACATGTGCATGGGCTGCTCCATTTTGATTCTCATAGCCCTGCACTGGAGACCATTCTAAATTTGTTTTGTTTTATTTTAAATGCCCATCTCCAATCACAGCGTGGACTTACTCTGGTTTTCACATGCCAATTGCATTTACCATGCATTTGAATGTTTTACCCTTCCTTCCCCTGCTATGCGCTGGAAGTCTCCAATTTCTACGCAACTTCTCCTTTCTCTATACTCCATGCAATGTAACGTAAATCATTTGTCAAGTAGTTCAAATGCCTTGTCTATGTTTCCACTTGGCATATTACACAATTCAATTCAATAAGTACACACAGGATTTTTCCTACTCCTACACAGCATTTCATTGACAATTACCTCTACTTCAACCCAGCGCACATCACCTCCTTGCTGCTAGACTTCTGTAATTTTACTATTTTCTCCATAGTTGTCTCATCCAATATGGAACATAGGCACAGAACCAGTTTCCAACTTGATTATTTTCCATATCCACAACTTCCATAATCTTTTCAAATTGTTGAATCCTTTTGGGAGACTTGACAAGGGCCAGCTATGAATGTACAACTATTCCAAACAGTTGAGCTCGTCGAAGCCTGGTGAAAGATTGACTAAATTTCTGCATCTTTTCAACTCTACTATTTTCAACAGGAAAAGTTCTTGAAATTTATTAGGCAACTTCTTCAGAACAGGGAAATCATTCACAATCAATTCCGTTAAAGAACTTAGCTGGACAAAGTCCTTAGGGAGAGTAGCAATCTTAAAGCACTTTTTAATTTTCATATACTCTAACATTTTCAATTTCACAAGACTATTGGGAAGAGAAGTTAAAGAGTCGCAAGATTCTAGTATGAGGCGAGTAAGAGATGACATGTCTACAATACTTTGTGGAAGTTCATCTAAACTAATCAATGATTCCAGATCAAGGGATTTTATGGAAAGCTTTGAAAAACTTTCTGGAAGTCACTTTAATCCGATGCATCCACTTATTTGCCTTTGATATTTTAAAAAATCCTTCTTCAATGCTTCAAATGTGTGGGCTCCTTCTGTCACTTTCCACACTACATTTCTCTTTTGCAGCATTTTGAAAATTGTCTTTGTTCCTTTTTAGTTCATCTTCGAAGACACTTAAAACTTCTATGTTAGTGCTTTCTGTGCCAACTTATTTTTCCATGTGAACACTATTTGCAACATCTAGTGGAATGAATGCACCTTTCCCCACATCATGATTCCTAAGTTATGAGTCATCATTCTCTAGATTGGAATAAAAAATTTCTCTATCCCATTTTTGATTTCAACTATGCACATTAAATACCTCTGGAATTGTACACTTATCATCAATCTTTACACTAACTGCAACCCCCAATTTCGCCACTTTAGTAATGTGCTTCATTTAAATAGACTGCTACGTTGGCCGGCTTTAAAAATTGGCAAAATCAAATGACCAGAACCTTCATCTTGACACATTTGTTCCATGGTCAACATTCTTCCATACTGCAAAATGAAACCTTACAAAACCCAACAAGTCACAATATGTTAAACATCCAAGTCGCCTCTTCAGAACTAGTCTGTAAATTACCCTATCAAGTAATAATAAAACACATCTGATTTTTACTTTGAAAACAAGTCAAGTGACCTCTTGAAAACTTGAGCTTTTGGATATGGGAAATATGTTATATGGAGATCATGAATCCAAAAAGGTGGCTCTTGATGATCAACCATACACATTTGGAAGACCCTTGAATGTAGTCATTTGGAATTACAGAAAATGAAAACATGAGAAATAACGATTTCTACAAATGAAAAGAATCTAGAAAAGCATGCATACAAAACCCTCCGGACCTAAAACCTTGCAAAATTGGAGTAAATTTGGTGTATAATTTAGGGGCACCATTTTTTTGATATAACCAATCAGGGTATTCAAGTTATAATATCACAAGCAGGGCCTCCGACTAAACTGTGCAATAGATATGCATTAAACTGTTAGAAACTGTAAACAAAATCAGATTGGCATACTGCCTAAACGGATTCATCATGGCTTGAAAATATTCATGTTAACACATTTCCATGACTACAATACATAGGAGCACTCAATTATTCATTCCATTCAACCGGATGCAAGTTGTGAGACCTCAAAGTTAGCAACTTCATAATTCTGTAATTCAGATTCTAAGAAACAACATAAATTGCAAATACAATAACTTGGGAAAACTATGCATATTAACTCATAGGAATCTAAAAATAGAACTAGATACTCTCTCTCATGCATACAACATCTTAGAATGATCCTTATATCATGAAACTTTATTCATCCAAAGATGCAAGCATGCAAAGTAGGTCATTTGCTATAATCAGGCAATGTGTAGAATGCAGATTTAAGTGAACACCTCCAAATGACCCTCTTCAAAACTCATCAAATATGATATCTGGAAGTTGTGACCCATTACATCTACCAAATAAAAGGTGTCGAACCCACTCTCCAAGTGGTACCTCATGAAAATCATCAGGCTACTTTTTACAAGTATCAATAATAAGCCTTTCACATAATTTTTAGGGCAGAAACTCATACTTAGAGAAAATTTTCGTATGGTCACTCCAAAATGCACTCAGATTTTGGAGTTCCAATAGTGGCTCTGGCTAAGGATGCGTGCCCCATACGGGCATGCAGAGAAATTTTAGTATCTCATGGTAGAAGCAGACCATTCACCAAATAAATCAAACTTTCTTTTCTCTCTTATTTCTCCATTCTCTCTTTCAAAAACAAGGAACCCTTTATTGAAAACAAACACACCACACAACTGAAGGGAAAGAGACTATACAACATGTACATTATTTACAAAAATCCTTAAAACTTTTCACTACTAAAACTAGCACTTGCCTCTATCAAAAATCTAATTTTTTTCTTGGCATACAAATATCAGAATGAAAATATACTTGTACAGCTGTTGTTCAAACTCACAAGAAATCATAAAAATGAAGAATACCTTATTTGCAATTCCTTTCATGCCTTTAGAATTTCTTTCATCGGAGTCAGCATAACCATAAGTATGAAATTCATTCTTCACATCAGCAAATATCAGAAAATATGAACCATGACAATGAGGAAATGCATCACCATAACAAACATCAAACTCCACTTGCATTACCCCCTCATTAGCCGGCTGATCCATAAAGAAGCTAAATGACTCATACTCACATAAGCCATGGATACCAAAATCTGGAAAAAACTTCACAATGGAAACATATATCAGCATGTTCCTCAAAGCACGGATTGGAAACCTCTTCCACTTGCAAATTACATACATGGTCACAAGGAACCAGCTGATCAACATCATAGTCCTTCTCACTACATGGAACAATGAACCCATCAAATGCACATTCAAACTCACAATCACTTTTAGCCCGGGAAGAGATACAATCTGATTTCTTACTCGATATTGACACATTTTCAACATTAAAATCAGAAATTAAACCAAATCTGGAAACTCAATGCATTACTCAAATAGTGGATTAACAACACCATGTTTTTCTCCCATATGAACAAGGTAACAAAGAGATGGTTGATCCGTATCAATATCCTCATCAAATGCATCATTAGTGAAAACTTTGAAGACATTAGTATCCCTGTTGTCATAATCACTTTCAATATATGATATAAAATCAGAGATATCAATGTAAGTAGATTCAAAACCTCTATCATTAGGCAAAGAAGTGGATGACAAATTGATACTACCTTCTTCAACTGAAGGAGATGGGGAAAGAAACCAATCGTCCTCAAGTTTCTCATCATGTGTAGTATTTTCAATACACAAACAATTCATATGTTGAAGCTGATCATCATTAAATGAAGGGATCTCAACAACACACTCATCTATCACTTTACCCTTTGACTGAAAAGACTCAACTAATTGATCTTCATTATGATTTTCATTCATAATATCATGATAAAGTTGAAAGATAGTATCATACTCCATCTCATAAGGAATACCATCATTTACTATCCTCTTTCCTTAAGTTTTGACACCAAATCCACTTCAAAGCTCTTAATACCAAACTCATTTGTATCACGCTGATGTAAAAGATTATTTTTAGAACTGGTGAAGATACTCTTACCTTCACATGCTAATTCACATTCACTTCCACAAATGCTCTTATCTTCCCATGCTACACTAGAGTTACATGACAACAATGAATCAACATCTCCTAACATATCATTCTCTTACGAAACATAGGTTTCAGCATCCTCTTGATCCTCATAAGAGTGTAAAACACATACATCCTCTTTAGCATTCAAAACATTGTTAGTATCATAGCATATAGGATCAAGATGAGAGGGTATTTCTGATATAACTTTGTAAGGCAAACATCTATTGAGAAAATCAACATCATAAGTATTTGAAACATCATTCATTGCTACCATTCCTTGGGCACATGTATTGCTATCATCATTATAGGTTTCCTCTATATGCAACAAAGGATCATTAACCATACATCTATTCAAATCTGAACTCAAGACCTGATTAGAAACCAAAGTAGAGGTGTCAACAAACCCACTTGGTGCTGCAAATATTTCATAATACTCTTGTCCATTCTCAACTGTATTTTTCCAGCAAATCCCTCTAGAGAAATGGTTTTTTGTCAATTCGTATTTGGCATTATTTTCAATCTCTATTGCTGTACTAAAAGCATGATGCAAAGTCTTAGGTTCCTTGTCTCTCAACCTATAACTCATATTTTTTTCGAATGCATCAAAGTAAACCACAACACACACATGATCTTGAGGTATATTTCTTTTAGGTATTTCATGCAAAGCTCTTGTAAATCTGATATTGAAATTAGGAACTAATTCATCTTCTTTAATCTTAATATTCAACCAACCAGTAAATACATCGCTCAAATTCGTTCTCTCGCCAAATTTTTCCATGAAGGAAACATGTAATTCATCCCAAGAAGAAATTGAACAAGCTAGTAAAAAAGAAAATCATTCCCTAGCATCATCTTTCAAAGTTTGGACAAACAACTTCATGTATACATCTTCATACTTTATTTCAAAGTCACCCAATAAATCAATGAACATTTGAACATGATGACTTGCTGAAACAACTTGATCTC
>MU225383.1:254484-269470 GCA_018584345.1 Thuja plicata
CTTCATACTTTATTTCAAAGTCACCCAATAAATCAATGAACATTTGAACATGATGACTTGCTGAAACAACTTGATCTCCACAAAATTTTGGCAAATAATCTCTGATTTCATGAGGCACATCATGTGGAAAATCTTTAATTCCATCAAAACACAATGGCTCATACCTCTTGGTATGAAAGGATTTCAAAAGACCCTTGCTGGTCTGAACTTTAGATGAAAAAAAATTTGACATCTCACTAATTTGAACATGCCTCTTTCCTAGTGCTGAAAACACTCAATAGAGGCAATCTGTTTAAAACACTTAATTCTCATGAAAGAAAAACACATGAGAAATAGAATACCTTAGTTGTTGCTATTGAGATACTCTTTCACGACCAGCAGAAGTAAACATACTCAAACAACCAACTGATATTTTATCCTTCCTTGCCAAAACAAATTGATAAGGGCTTCAAATCTGCAAACAGTATACTACAAAATCTCACAAATTTTACATGTAAATCAATGCTACTGGGCTGCACAAGAATTCAGAGTCACCACCCACAAATATATGGGATTAAAATTCACAAGTTGGTTCAGAAATGGTAAACAAATGATTATCTCTTATGAGCTTTTAACCTTCACTTCTCCAGCAGATTATAATTTCTGGGTTTCAATAAAACAAAAGTTCTAACACATCCCTAGTAGAGTCGCCATTTTTTTAGTGATTTTTCTTGTATCCCTCAGTTCTAAAAGTGACAATGCAAACCAGACCTAGGGATTTTTGTCCAGCTCGCAAGAGTCAGCTCATTCCTGCAAACAGAGGGGAAAGAAAAGACTAACTAATGAGGATTTGATCCTCCTTCTACTTTGAGCTCCACACACTCAAGTGGGTACACCTAAAACAAGCTAAAATTTGCATACATATAACTCACTAGCTAAACCTCATTATGCAGATGCGACCGTGGATAGTTCTCAGACTTATAAAACATGGGAGTTCAACTCAACCAGTCTTATACAGGATCCCACCTATCTGATCTGCTAAGAACCAGGGAAATGGTCAATGTGACAAGGATGAAATCCTTCTTCTCTTCAAGTTCTAGACTCAGGTAGGCTAACCCATGGATTTCTTCTTTAAATAAACTAACATGTACTCTTACACTCACATAATGCAAGACATAGACATTCAAGCTCTCGTACAGAAATTTAAAAGTGATTTGAATGATTGATTGACGAAGAAAACTGCCAGTCAAGCAAAGACTAGTGCCTTATCTATTGGGCAACAGAGTCATACAAATGTACATTCCCAGAAAGCCCTAACTCCAAACTCAAAAACCTGAATGAAATTCCTTGCAAGCCATTCTTCTCATTTTAATACCTAGACATCAAATTCATATATAAACCTAGAATTCTCAAAATTTGAAAATAAGACTTACTCTCTCCTTGAAAGAAACTCAAATTCAAACCCATAGATACCTTATAACTGGTATATTAACATGCCTTACAAGTTAATACACAAGAATTAAGATAATACATACAAAGACATCAGACAAGAACTGAAAAGGGATTCCATTGTTCTTATTAAAATTCATCTGAATCTGTACATTTGCAAGACAAAGAAACACATAAAATAAGACACAAGAGCCTGAATACTGCCCAGCAGCATCAATTTTCAACATCACTATTACAATGGAGAAAAAACCAGATATAGGAGAATGGAGAAAACCATCCCAGTCAGTGACACCTATATGTCCCCAAAAATATCTACAATTGCAAATATCTAATATGATCTGGACTAAAAAGGTTCACAAAATTAGAATCCTCATTCCGAGACCTTTTCGGTGATATATGATACTTGATATTTTGGATAAACATTGCCCTATGAATCATTAAACAAACTTTGTCTCTCGTGTGCACATTCTGTTTTAATTTTTGGAATATTTTGAAATATTTGAAATTATACATTAATTCAATAGTTAAACTATTGGATTGAAATAATATTTCATTTAAATACTTCAAACTCATTTTATATTTTGTGTAGTCAAAAGAATTTTAATACCTTTTTCCAGATTCTACCATGTGGCAGCCTTTGATTGACCTGTGTGTCCACCTGGGTGCCTGCATCATCTACCTCATCCTGGGCCCGCCACCTATTCGAGCACCATGTGTCACGCTATCGCGTGGCCTCTAAGGTAACCACCTTGCATCTTTATCTTCAAGGCTTTATGACAACCGTCCATTTTCATCACCTTGGGATGCATGCCAAATTAGATGATCTCCTACGTAGTCGCCACCTGGACGCCATCTCATCTACGCTATTTTTGTCCTTGCCACGTGTCAACTTGTCACAATCCCTTGAAGCTAACTACCTCACATCTTTTAGATAGAGTCATTGCGCCAACCGTCGATTTTGATCACCTCGAGATGCATGCCCAATCTACAAGCCTATCGGCCAACTCATTGCCATTTCACCTCTGCGAGTCCCACCAAAATATGGTTTCTATCACCTGGGCATGCTTCCCAATGCATTCATCACCTGCGCGTGGAGAGCCTCTGGGCTTCATCTTCAAATCACTTACTGATCCTTTTACCTTATAAACACTTTGTACTTCCTCTTCACAGCGAATGTGGGACTAAATCCCTTTAGTTTTAAAGCCTTTTCTGCATTATTCACCCAAAATATGGGGTCCACCACCAAGTCTGAGCATACACACACTTCCCGAGCACTAAGTGGCCACCAAGAGCTCTAGCACTTATTTCAAATGATATACAAAGTGTTTTAATATTCAAACATTAAAAGATTACACTGACCCACGTATGTGGGATTAAAGACAAAATTGCATTCTTGCCTTCCTTGCCCAGCACAAGCATTCTCTTTATATTACACCTGCCATTTTCTATTTGGAAGAGATTTTTAATAACCTTTTGATTCCTACACAAACCTCCTCCCTCAACATTGACTGCGCAAGCCATTTTCAATATGCTATGTAGACTTTAAAATGAAACATACTGCGTAATTTCCTTTAAAAGCAACACAATCCTTCCTTTGGATTCATGCGTGGCTCACTTCTATCCAGTGTAAGGCATTAAAACATATCATAATGCATATTTTAAAAAAAAAAAAAATCCCCATATGATGCGTGATACCTCCTCCTTGCCTTGCGTAACATTAGGGAAGGTTTTTGCAAAGAAATGGAACTGTTTACATCTATCATGTATTGAACTCACTGTGCAACCCTCCCCTTCGATAAATTTCATTTGCCAAGACTCCTTTATTAACTTGCGCAAGCTTTTACCTTGCAATGAATAGTCATTTACTTGGCCTCTTCTCCACATTTAGCATAGGCCATTGCATTTCAAATGCAAATGTTTTAAGACCCCCTTTCACTACATGCGCATGGGCTGCTCCATTTTGATTCTCATAGCCCTGCACTGGAGACCATTCTGAATTTGTTTTTTTTTATTTTAAATGCCCATCTCTAATCAGCGCGTGGACTTACTTTGGTTTGCACATGCCAATTGCATTTACCATGCATTTGAATGTTTTACCCATCCTTCCACTGCTCTGCGCTAGAAGTCTCCAATTTCTGTGCAACTTCTCCTTTCTATATACTCCATGCAATGTAACATAGATCATTTGTCAAGCAGTTCAAATGCCTTGTCTATGTTTCCACTTGGCATATTGCGCAATTCAATTCAGTAAGTATGCACAGGATTTTTCCCACTACTACGCAGCATTTCATTGACAATTACCTCTACTTCAACCCTGCATGCAGCACCTCCTTGCTGTTGGACTTCTGCAATTTTACTATTTTCTCCATAGTCTTCCCATCCAATATGGAAAATAGGCACAGACACAGTTTCCAACTTGAATCCGTTCTATATCCACAACTTCCATAATCTTTTCAAATTGTCGAACCCTTTTGGGAGACTGGACAAGGGCCAGCAGTGAATGTACAACTATTCCAAACTGTTGAGCTCACCGAAGCCTGGTGAAAGATTGACTAAATTTCTACATCTTTTCAAGTCCACTATTTTCAACAGGGGAAGTTCTTGAAATTTATCAGGCAACTTCTTCAGAACAGGGCAATCTTTCACAATCAATTCCATTAAAGATCTTAGTTGGCCAAAGTCCTTAGGGAGAGGAGAAATCTTAAAGCACTTTTTAATTTTCATATACTGTAACATTTTCAATTTCACAAGGCTATTGGGAAGAGAAGTTAAAGAGTCACAAGATTCTAGTATGACGCGAGTAAGAGATGACATGTCTAAAATACTTTGTGGAAGTTCATCTAAACTAATCAATGATTCCAGATCAAGGGATTTTATGAAAAGCTTTCAAAAAAATTCTGGAAGTCGCTTTAAGCCGATGCATCCACTTATTTTCCTTTGATCTTTTAAAAAATCCTTCTTTAATGCTTCAAATGTGTGGGCTCCTTCTGTCACTTGCCACACTACATTTCTCTTTTGCAACATTTTAAAACTATCTTTGTTCCTTGTGAGTTCATCTTCGAAGACACTTAAAACTTCTATGTCACTGCTTTCTGTGCCAACTTATTTTGCCATGTGAACACTATTTGCAACATCTAGTGGAATGAATGCACCTTTCCCCACATCATGATTCCTAAGTTTTGAGTCACCATTCTCTAGATTGGAATAAAAAATTTCTCTATCCCATTTGTGAGTTCAACTGTGTGCATTAACTGCCTCTAGAATTGGACACTTATCATCAATCTCTACACTAACTGCAACCCCCAATTTCGCCACTTTAGTAATGTGCTTCATTTAAATAGACTGCTACGTTGGTCGGCTTTATAAACTAGAAAAATCAAATGACTGTAACCTTCATCTTGACACATTTGTTCCATGGTCAACATTCTTCCATACTAAAAAATGAAACCTTACAAAACCCAACAAGTCATAATATTTTAAACATCCAAGTCACCTCTTCAGAACTATTCTGTAAATTACCATATATGGTAACAATAAAATAAGTCTCGTTTTGACTTTGAAAACAAGTCAAGCAACCTCCTGAAAACCTGAGCTTTTGGATATGGAAAATATGTTATATGGAGAGCATGAATCTAGAAAGGCAGATCTTTATGATCAACCAGACACATTTGGAAGACCCTTGAAGGTAGCCATTTGGAATTACAGAAAATGAAAACATGAGAAATAATGATTTTTGCAAATGAAAAGAATTTGGAAAAGCATGCATACAAAACCATCATGACCTAAAACCTTGCAAAATTGGAGTAAATTTGGTGTATAATGTAGGGGCACCATTTTCCTAATATAACCAATCAGGTTATTCAAGTTATAATATCACGTACAGGGCCTCCGACTAAACTGTGCAATAGATATGCATTAAACTGTTAGAAACTGCAAACAGAATCAGATTGGCATACTACCCAAATGAATTCATCATGGCTTGAAAATCTTCATGTTAACACATTTCCATGACTAAAATACATAGGAGCACTCAATTATCCATTCCATTCAACCGGATGCAAGTTGTGAGACCTCAAAGTCAGCAACTTCATAATTCTGCAATTCAGATTCTGAGAAACAACATAAATTGCAAATACAATAACTTGGGAAAACTGTGCAAATGAACTCATAGGAATATACAAAAAGAACTGGAGACTCTCTCTCATGCATACAAAATCTCAGAATGATCCTTATATCATGAAACTTTATTCAACCAAAGATGCAAGCATGCAAAGTAGGTCATTTTCTATAATCAAGCAATGTGCAGAATGCATTTTTAAGTGAACACCTCCAAATGACCCTCTTCAAAACTCATCGAATATGATATCTGGAAGTTGTGACCCATTACATCTACTAAATGAAAATTTTTGAACCCACTCTCCAAGTGGTATCTCATGAAAATCATCGGGCTACTTTTTACAAGTATCAATAATAGGCCTTTCACACAAAAATTTTAGGGCAGCAACTCATACTTAGGGAAAATTTTAGTATGGTCACTCCAAAATGCACTGAGAATTTGGAGTTCCAACACTAACTATGTAATATTTAGCTAAAGAGCCGACTTAGAAAAGATATATATATATATATATATATATATATACATGAAGATATTTTGTAGAGCAAAGTATGTGATGTATATGATATGGTTTTGAGAGATGTGAATGGCAGAGCATAGGTTGACAAAGATCAATTAAGAGCTATAACAGGTTCTATCTAAGCATTGTTGATGCTTGTTTTGTTCATTACTAAGAACACTGTGTAACAAATATATATTGTAAGATTTGTATGCTCAGTTGGCCCCTAACAGGGTGTTGTATACCTTTAAGAAGGTTTTTATTTCTCTAACAAGGAATTATACTATGGAATATTCAGTTCCTAACAGGGCTAGGTCTCCTAATAGGGACACTATATTTTAGTTTATGCTTGTGAGTATCATCCCCACTGGGGTTTTCCCTTGGATAGGGTTTCCTCGACAATAAATAATGGTGTTATGATTACTATGTTATTTGTTTATGTTTATTTGAATTCAGTATGCTTATGATTTATGTTGAATTGGTTCAAACTTTATTTTAAGTGTTGTAATACTGATTCACCCCCCTCTCAGTATTACCTAATCCTAACAATTGGTATCAGAGGTTTTGGCCTTTGGAGAGAAAGCTTAACAGCTTAAGGGAGATCAGAATGGATTCAAATAATTTATAGGAGAATTTTGAAGCTGCACTTGAAGACCTTGATAAAGTTAAGGCTAAGAATGAAGACCTAAGATTCAATCTAAGGAGAGAAGATGGATTCATAAATAAATTGAAAGAAAAACTTAGACTTTCAAGAAGTCAGAAGTGGTTTAGATAAAACAAGACTCAGACAATGACAATTTAGATAAGATAAAGAAACTTGAAAAAGAGAATGACACTCTGAAGCTTGAGAATAAAGAATGGCTAAATAAATTCAACAAGAGAAAGATACTAAAGACAAGATTGAAGAAGCTTTGAATAATGCAAATTTTTTGATGGAACAAATGAAGAATGAGGTTGACCACTATAAAAAAAAAGTATCTAGAATTGGATAAATACAATCAGATTATAAAAGGTGAACTTGTTGAAGCAAAGAGACATATTGAGAAACTTCACTCTAGTAGTGATTTGATTGATGAACAAAGAGACAGGCAAAAACCTAAAGGTGATATGACTGGTATTGGCTTCAATGAAGCTTAATGCTCAAAGAATCAAGAAGAGAAACTAGATGGGAAGATTGATGCAGAAAAATCTACTCTTCAAGAACCTAAAGAGCACATCAGACCTTTCAGAGGTAGATGATTTGGTTGTAACAAGTTTGGACACATGAAAAGAGACTGTAGAGGTAATGTACCTATAAGACTTTTTCTGGTTATTGTTTTAATTGCAATGCATATGGGCACAAGAAGGAAGAATGTAGGAAACTCAATCAATCTGGATATAGACAAGACAATAAAGGAGAACATACTGTGAAACCTACATGTTACAGATGTAATAACATTGGACACATTGCAAAGTTTTGTAAGTTGCAAGTAAATTGGGATAGAAGACCTCCTATATGTTACAAATGCAACAATCTAGTTTTGGAATTAATGGGAAGTGTGTACTGAGAGGGGAGGGGTGAATCAGCACCTCTAAAACTTTTCTATATTTTAGCCTTTATCCTTTAAGTAATCAATTGTTTATCCAACCATCTCTTCTATACTATCTTGATGTAATATATATCAATTCTATTAACTTAATCAAACATGTGATTATTCATAGAAACATTCATGAAATTAATTGACACATAACACATGATATGATAATGCAGAAAACTCCTTTTAGGAAGTAAAAACTGCAGTGTGGATGACACCCACAAATTCTTCATTGTTTGCAGATTGGAAGGGGCCAGTTAAGGCTTACAATTTGATCATTTCTGATGATCTACCCTATTAGGAGTATCTATGGAGACCTATTAAATTCTAATTTGTTAAGAGCTTTAGCAACATTGTTTAGTGTGCACTCAGTTAAGAGATTTACAATTGGATTGTTAAATCCACCTTCATTGAAAGAATTTTTACACTTTGCTTCACTTGTTAGAATGTAAGAAAATCACACTTTAACCTAAGTGTATGCAATCTCCTATTTTTTATTATAGATCCATTTAAGATTGCATGTATAAATGTATCACCTAATGTGATTGAATAATACCTTTGTTGCTTGATAGCCTCTGTTCTTGGTTCTTGGTCTAACCAAATTCACCTTTTGTTGTTCTGGTTCTTGAAACTTTTAGTCTGATCCATAGATGTGCTCATAGGCTACATTTATCCTCTCATCCATAATAGTGAATTATTACAACATCTATTTATAAGATAGATTGACCTAATTAGGTTTCATGTAAAACAATATTAACTCTAAGATCATAGGTTTACAACTTGACCTTGATCTTTTAGTCTATGTGTTTTAAATCAGTTAGACTGATTAAAACACTTACAATAATGTTTCTTGTCCCTAAAGTAATGGTTTTAAAACAAATCAAGATTCTATAAATAGAATAAGAATGTTTTATCTAACGTGGAAGTTAGATCCACTTTTTGCAGGCTTCAACTGAGTTTCAGTTTATGTCAGTCGGTTATGCTCTGAAATCAGTTTGAGTGTCTCTCGGTGTTCCTTGCTTGAACTTTCTCTCAGGTTCCACTTTGACTATTCTCTCTGGTTTCACTTTATCCTACTCGTCGGGTTCCACTTTATCCTTTTCACTTTATATTTTTGGTTTACACACAAAACTGTGTCATCGGTTTTCTTTGTACTTAGCAATTTTTGGTGATCTTTGATATCTGTATTTTTGTTTTTCTCTTGTCCTGTCTTTCAGTGTATGTTTACCGAAGATCTTCTTTTCATACTAATGGAAAAATAATGTCATCAATCTCCCCCTTTGACATTAGTATCAAAAACTGATGTGTAAACTACTAACAAAATGTTTAGTATGTACACCATATATATTCCTTAGTCATTTCATGACTCCCCCTATGCATATGTCGGTATAGTATAAGTGTATGTACATGATAATTTTCTCCTTTTCACTTTGTGCTATATATATCATATCATATCATTATACTCCCTTTTTTTTATTCTTTTTCTGTACTGTATAGTTTCCCATCTGTACATATCATTATTTTCCCCCTTTTTTGATATTAAGGGCAAAGGGTTATACCTATAGCTTATCAAAAATATGGGAATGTGAGGACTTCATGTCCTCCATCATCTTCTCCCATTTGTCCTTCAGGTTTTCTAGAGCCATGTGCTCAAGTGTGATCCATGCATGCATATCTTAGATGTTTTATGCTATAGACATCTCGGGGGTGGCTATCAGTTGTCTTACTGAACTGATATATTGTTGAAGTAGTGTTAGATTTGGTAGAAGTTGAGCTTGAAGCTCGGTAACCTCTTCCCTAAATTATGTTTCTGCTTCCCACAGTTCTTGTCTTAACCTTTTTATCTCAAACAATTTCTCATAATGCAATTTTATTGCATTTTCCTCTGTGGTTAAGCCTTTAGCACTAGTAGCTAGATCAGAATCTAACTTTTCTATCTTATCATTATGCCCCTTAGTGAATTTATCAATTGTGCTCAATTGTTGTATCAAGGAAATAGCTTCATCAATTATTGGATCTAATTCACTTACTAATTCTGAAAGCTTTACCTTGTTTTCTGTCACAACTTGGTTGATCTTTTCAACAAGTTTGTGCTGATATTTCTTCTCTTCTCTCTCCTCAATTTCCTTTTCTATATCAATTTTCTACGTTATGATGGCCTCAGTGAGAGTGGCTAGTTGATCAAGGATAGGTTTATTGTGATCAACATCAACGTTGGGTATAATTTGATGCAAGATTTTTCTAGTTGTTTCTAGTACCATGGATTTTATGTGTTGCTTTCTTAGCTTCTCCTGTAGTGCCTTCCTTTGGCATATTTCACCATACTCTTTAAGTGCTTCATAGTCTAGTGTAGTTGGGTCACATTTGGGTATCTCAATTATCTCATCTAGAGTGACTTCCAACTTAGTCTTTTTGGATCTCTTCTTCTTTTTCTGAGTTTCACTTGAATGTAGGACCATAGCCATCTTCTCATCATTTTCTGTTGTGTTTGATAAAGTGATTTGGGGTGTTTCCTCTTTTTTCTATTGTGCCTCGGTGCCAGCTTGTTGGTTTTGAGTGGTCATCTCCACATCAACCTTTACATTGCCTGTAGCAACCTTTTCGGTTTCCTTAGGAGTGTCATCTTTTGTTTTTTCTCCTTCATTGATATCCTTATGTACTTCATCTTCCTATTTCTATGCATCCTTTTCAGTTGTGGCTCCATCTGTTCCCTTTGAATCTCCTTTTGTAACCTTGTCAGTTTCGGTTACAATTTGAGTGTCTTCGATGACATTCTGGTCATCGGTGTTTTCTTTCTTTCCTTCATCCCCTGCATCCTCAAGAATGCTTGAATATTTGTGAGGTGATTTTTCTTTTTCTTGAAGTATATTGATGGCTTGTATCAATATTGGCATGTTTCTTGATATGTTCACCTGTGTAATGTCAAGTGTAGTGTCATGTTTGTCGGTCTTGTCCTTGATAACAGTGACATCTTCATCTTTCTATATTTCTTCTGATGGATCATCAGTTATGTCAATGACTGTGTTGTCCACAATGTTTTCCATAGTGGTGTATAGCCATGTCTCATCTGCAACATCCATATCCTTGTTTCTTGTGGTGTCAAGTTCCTCTTTGTCCAATTCAACATTTGTGATGATAATTGGTTTGGTGCTCTCAGTAGCTTGATCATCCTTGGTTTCTTGATTCTCGGTTAGAGCTCTCTGTGGCTCGAGACTTGTTTCCTTAGTAGGTCTATTGAGTATCTTACTCCAAAAA
This sequence comes from Thuja plicata, assembly GCA_018584345.1. Classification (NCBI taxonomy): domain Eukaryota; kingdom Viridiplantae; phylum Streptophyta; class Pinopsida; order Cupressales; family Cupressaceae; genus Thuja; species Thuja plicata. The sequence continues at coordinate 265,355 of MU225383.1, forward strand.
AAAAAAAATTCCTTCTCTATCTCTATCAGCTTGCCATCAAGTATCTTGTAAGATGTCATATTGGGTGAGAACTCCTGTGCATGTTTCTCCATCATCTCCTTGATTTATTCCATTTTATATTTGAGAGGCATAAGAGATACAAGGACTCTTTCCCTTACCTCTTTCTCATTCTTCAATGCATAGGTCCATCTGGCAGATATTCTATCATATAGTGCATTGGGCATTTTGTCATAGAATTGTACTGGTACATATTTAAATGTACTCATCATTTTGATGATTGCCTCTTCAATCTTGTTCTGGTCCAAGGGATCTAGAGTTAACCATCTTCTGACTTTTGACTCAGTAATTGATCCTAATTAACCATTAGTGCACATACATGATCAATGGTTTTAGGGATCTTACTCTTCTCCTCATGAACACCTTCATCCTATTCTTTGTCCTCAATATCTTCCCTAGTTCTAATGAACTTTCTTCTCTTTGTTGGACCTCTTTCTGTGTTGTCGATTTCATCTTGTAAGTCCTTACTTGTCCTTTCTTCAATGGTGAAGGAATTGTGTCCTTAACTATCTGACTTCTAGTCCTTGAAGCAGTTGTGGTTCTAGGCTTCTTGGTTGGTGTTGGTAACAAAGTATCTGACTCTGTAGACTTAGAGTTACTTTCTTGCTCAGCCTCACCGATGGGTGATTTTCCCTTGGTTTCTTCCTTTTTTTTAGTTTCCTCCTTTGTACCCGAAAACCTTTTCTTCAAGTTCTTTACCATTTTATATTTCTTTCTGTCTATTTGATTTATGACCAAGCTAGTTTTGATTCTTCATTTGGCCTCTTCATAAGTGTCAAATTTTGGTTGTGTTTTTTCTAAGGTTTCATTTATCAATGCATCGATTGCATTGGATGCTTGATCAATGTTTACCTCATAGTCTAATGTTTGTAACCATTTTGTCCTTGGTACAATAGGTTTGATGTATGTGTAGTCTATGTCAACCATGAAACACATCATTCTTGAATTTCTTAATTAGTTGCTCTGGGATCCTTACTCTTTTATGCATTCTCTCCTTAAATCCAGTAAAGTACTCATCCATAACTATCTCAAAGTTATCTCCCAGTGATATTATGTATTCATCAATCTGTATAGTGACTATTCTAGTGGTATCCCATTTTAAATCTCCTACTGATGGAAAATATTCTTGGAAGTAAAAGAAAATGGACATGATAAGTGAGCCAAACTTACATGTATTTGTCTTTGCATTTTTTATTGTTCTCAATTTTTATTCTAGCTAGTTGAGTAGAAGTTCTGAAAAATACAACTGAGTTCCTTTCTTTACAATTTTATATGTTGTATCCACTACTCCAGATGTTATGATGTTCATTCATGCTAGCTTGAAAGAATTTTTATCCTAGGACACATGCTCCAAATTTCAGTTAATCATCTATGATAGTGGATACCTTAAGTGCTCTTCCATGACACTTGGCTCCTGTATTCTTTTCAATTTTAGCCTTGGGTGGGTGTTTCAATGCTTTTACCTTATTGGTTATTGGATAAATGGTGACTGAATGAATAACATCTTGGGTTATCATTTTAGGCTCATCCAGCCATAGCTTGTGGTTGTGAATTCTACTTAGTACTAACCAAATCCACTCAGTCTTGAATACCTTTGGGAACAATAGGGAATTTTTTATCCCTTTCACTTCTATGTGCTTGTTCTCATCTTTAATAGATCTATCGTCATTGCATATCTTCTTGAAATCTTGTTCTACCTCTAGGTCACCGATTTCTGCAATCTTACAGTGAATGTATGCTCGCATGTCTTCAACAAGCAAAACCCTAGCTGGTATTCACGAGAATGCTCCAGCATTGTCAGGTTGTGATGCAACCTCTGGGCATATCTTGTGATGGGGTTCCTCATAGGTAGAATTCTTGACAAGTTTGACCTTATCCTTCTTGATGTTCTTTAGTTTGGTGGTTCTTGAAGTCGTGGTCATTGTTTCAAACATTTAGGGCTTTCTGTAAATGAATAAAATAGAGTTCACAGTTAACGTGGGAAATTACTGTTTACTTTTGTAGTGGTCACTGATCTATTTGGAGTGTTGTAGGTCGAGTTGAAGTCACTCTGTGATGTTTTCGTCGTGTGCTCAAATTTTTCTTTTGTCGCTTTGCTCTGCTCACTGGTGAATAATGAAACCCTTGCGCCACCTTTTTATAGACATTTGCCCTAAAATGAGTCATTAATGCTCAACCACTCCTTGGTATATGAAGACAGAGTCATCGGGTTAAACACTAACTTCTCTCTTCGGTGACAACGTGATGCTTCAGGGCAGTCGTCTAACTTTTTTCTTTCACCGACGGGTTGCGGTGTATGACAAAGATAACTTTGTCTGCTTGCTTGTTTACCGACAATTCTCAGTTTACACTAGCAACTTTTTCTTTTACATGTTAACCGACAAGTTTCGGTAAGTGCAAACAATTCGCCTTTGAGTTTATACTAATGGATTTTGGTATGTATTACCCAATGGAATAGTTTTCACAGATTTTAACAAGTAATATTATGATGCATCTTTACTTATCTTAATTTGGCATTTCATCAACATATTATGGAACTGATGTAAAATACTATCTAGTGTAATGCAGTTCCATACTTACTTGTTCTGCTTAGGTGGGGGTGGTGATGTCACCAGATCCATTGGATAAGGTGTCACCAATTACATTGCTTGATCTAGCTTCATCAATGTTTGTAGATTTCCTCCACATTTTGTTTCTCATCTTTCAGATGTCTTCAATGGTATTTCCATTGGGGAATGTGTTGGTCTCTGTCATTCGGTCTCTATAATATTTCTTGAGATGACCAAATTTATGACAGTGTAAACATGTCATTCTGGGGTTAGCCCAGTCTCTAGACTTTCTTGTCCACTATCTCATACAGTTTGTAGTAATGTGACCAAATATTCCACATGATGTACAATTTTTCCATGTGTTGTAATCCCATACATACTGGTTACCGACTCTTTTCAGTTGATAGGCAGTTTCTTGACCTTTAGGCTTCCATGCTTGCTTTTTCTTCTTCCATCATTTAAGAGTTGTGTGCCCATTCATATTGCAAGTAGGAAAGTATTTGTCCATGTAGGTTTCCTTCTTTGTTTGTTTCATATCAGACTTACATTCATGTGCTTTATGTCCTTTCTTGTTACATTTATAACAAAATCCTATGAATGAAGATGTGGATTTAGGAATACCTTTCATTTTTCTCCTGCATACATTTGATGTGTGGCCTTACTTTCCATAGTGATTGCATGTCAGCTTTCTTGTTCTTGGATTTGCATAGACATTCTTTGGATCATCTTGATTGGGTGATTCTCCATTCTCAGTATAGCCTAGACCAGTGTTGTTGTTGATTCTTTGTCCATCAAGAAAATCATCCATTCTTTTATTTCTGTCTTTAGCTTTCTTGCTAATTTCATTTTGTTGCTTCCGAACTCTAAGTTCTTGTTTCAACTTTTCATTTGCTTCCCTTAGTTCACTGATAGCTTTTATTCTTTCAATGAGTTCAACATTCATTTTGTTTTCCTCTTGACTCATAAGAATAATCTGATTTGTAATCTCATGATGATGTTCTGTTAATCTTTATATTTCAGATTCTTTCTCTTGTAGATTTTCAGTAATCTTCCTTCTATCATCTATAGCTAATTTTCTTTATTTCTCATCTTGTCTAGCATTATTCATGACATCAATCATTCTCACCATCTATGTCTCTTGACCAATTTGTAGAGATTTCACTTGTCTAGCCAGATGTTGATTGATTTCATTTAAGCTTGTGATGCTTTCTTTTGAAGTGTCTGATGCTTTGCTTGTAGTTGATCTTGAAGACTCAAAGAAATCTGGTATGTCTTCCTCATGGTAATCAGTTTCATTATAGCAAGATGCCATAATCTTTCTTTCATCTAACAGCTAGCTCATCTTGATTCTAGCTTCTTTATACTGCTCATAGAAGATCTGAATTTTGTTGGTTAACAGTTTGTCCTCTCTTAAGACTTTCAATCTTTGACTCTCTATACCCCAAGGTGAGAGAACAAAAGGATGTCCACCAACAAATGGGTCAGTGTATGTCTTCTATCACTGCCCTCT
>MU225383.1:278088-299154 GCA_018584345.1 Thuja plicata
TTTACAGAATTTATAGACTTTACAATACATCAGGCTTCTAAGAGCCAATGACCTTCCCTCTTCTTCGAATACAAAGAGACAGAATACAAAGAAAAAGACTTTTCAAGTCTGAGAACTTGAACAGTCGCTATGGAATATGAAACTCTTCATCTCCAACTAGCATTATTGAGATGAATCCATTGGGCCACGGAGTCAAATAACTACTTATAGCGGAAAATCCCAAACTGAATGCTTCCGGCGGAAAATACCAAATCTGCTTCTCCATTGCGAAAAATTTGAAAAGAGCGTCTCCGGCGGAAAATGAGACCGAAGCTTCTCCTTGGCGGAAAATCACTTAAGAGGTGTGAAACCCGCATAAGGAAAAGTTCTTCTTTGCGGAAAATGTATGAGGAGGTGCGATTTCCGCATAATGGAGAAACCACTACTTGTCTTTCCGCACGTCATTTTTAAGTGCGCGGGCTACCTAACTTAAAGCACATGCTTTATTTGATCTTTGAAAACAATGACATGATATTCCTTTTTAATAAATTGGGCCCACCTTATTATAAACAAGCTTGCGAAAAATCTCTTGGGAGGTGCGAAACCCACCGAGCTCAAAGTTCTTCTTTGCGGAGAATCACCCGAGAGGTGCGAAACCCGCCGAGCTCAAAATTCTCCTTTGTAGAAAATCACCCGAGAGGTGCGAAACCCGCCGAAATCAAAGTTCTTCTTTGCAGAGAATCACCCAAGAGGTGTGAAACCCGCCGAGCTCAAAGTTCTTCTTTGGCAGAAAATCACTTGGGAGGTGCGAAACCCGCACAGTGTAAAATTCTCCTTTGCGGAAAATCACCCGAGAGGTGTGAGACCGCCATGGAGTAGATGATTTCTGAAATCCCGCCGAGCTCATTCTCGCTCATTTCTTAACCAAATTGCTCATTTTTTGTTGCATTAGGATCATAGAGACCTGTAGAATCGATCCATACCAGTCTTCGATCTCTGCCTGAGAAAGAACATCGATTAGAGCACAAATCTTTGTCGGGTTAGGATCTACAACCTACCCAAAATAATGAGACCTCAGAACAACCCGCCCGGCTAAGAGAAGGAAAGGCAATGATAGGGAAACCCGAAAAAGATAGCCTACCTAAGAAAGACTTAGACATAGACTCAGACTGACCATATTGACTTAACATGACCATATGACTCCAGGAATGCCAAAAAAAAGGGTGACTGAAAGTCAGACAACAAATTTCTAGCTTCTTATTCTCAATACTCTTGTCAAGTCTGTACTTCTCCATTGTATGATCTTTTCTCTTAAGCCTTTAGTCTTTCCAAATAATAGACTTAGCTCTGATACCAATAGTTGGAATTAATGGGAAGTGTGTACTGAGAGGGGAGGGGTGAATCAGTACCTCTAAAACTTTTGTATGTTTTAACCTTTATCCTTTAAGTAATCAATTGTTTATTGAACCATCTGTTTTATACAATCTTGATGTAAGATATATCAATTCTATTAACTTAATCAAACATGTGATCATTCATAAAAACATTAATGAAAGTAATTGACACATAACACACAATATGATAACGCAGAAAACACCTGTTAGGAAGTAAAAACTACTGTGGGGATGGCACCCACAAATTCTTCACCATCTACAGATTGGAAGGGTTTGGGTAAGGCTTATAATTTGATCACTTCTGATGATCTACCCTATTAGGAGCATCTGTGGAGACCTGTTAAACTCTACTACGTTTAGTGTGTGTATGTACCCTAAAATGGCCGCCTAGACTATGGGCCCCCATTCTTCAATTTATCAAATTCTTGAATCAATGCCTTGCAGTATTTTAGTTCAAATCAATTTCCTTGATCAAATTGTAATTAATTCTTATTTCGGTATTTCCTAAGGTTTGATCATTTCAACAATTATCTTATTTAATTAAAAGAAAATAATCTTTTTTTATTAAATAAAATAATCTTATTTAATTAAAATCCCTTTTTAATTAAATAGTCTTATCTTATTTAATTAAAATCTCTCTTAATTAAATAATATTATCTTATTTAATTAAAATCTTCCTTTTAATTAAATAAAATAATCTTATTTAATTAAAAGAAAATCCCTCTTTTAATTAAATAAAACCCCCACTTAAATCTCTCTTTGTGTTAAAAAAGGAAATAAATTAAATAAAAATAAATAAAGCTCCTTTTTCTACACATCTTCCTAAGTGGTGGGCTTTTTGACTCTTAATCATAGCCTTAAAGTTTGCCTTTTGAAGATATGAGCACATGGATCAACCAAGATTTAATCTCCACTATTGCTCTTTTTTTTTGCCTCTTAATCTCTACCGCCCATTGCTCTTTAAAAGGAAAACCTCTCCTTCTCATTAAGGGATAGAATTTTGATGCTATTGTTATGCTGCATGTTTGGAGTGCAATTTTGGAGGAGAATTTGAGTACTTGAGCTTGGATATTGCAACTTCTCTTTTCTTGTCTTCTTCTCTCATGCCCCCATGGCAATCCATTTAGATTAATTTTGCACTTGCATATTAGATTAGATTCATGTTTCCTTTCATAGATTAATCTTGCATTTGTATTTTCTTTCATAGAATAATCTTGCATTGTTAACATATAGAATAGCTTCCATTTTCATTTGCATGCATACTTGATTATCATGGAGACTAGCACTCTTGTTTTTCCTCTTTGAATCTCTCATTTTATGGTGTACTTACATGGGCACAAACTAGGTCAATCTAAGGGCCTCCATTACAAACCCTTGCACTCCATGAATAGAGAGCTATGAGTTGCCATTTAAGACCTCATTCTTGAGCAATCTTGGATATAATGATTCATAGAAGTGTGACACATTTTTAGCACACATTTTTCGTGCCCACCATGGGGCAGATCTGGCCTCATTTTTCATTTTTTCTTGCAAATCTATTTTTTTCATCCATATGGCTCGATGATGAAATTTTGCACGACGTTTTTCTTAAAACATCACAAATTTTTGCTTGTCTGTGCAAAAAATTATGCGATCCATGGAGTTTTGTCGCATGACCTGTGGCAAATTTTTGCGCTAACTTGTACACCAGATAGAGACATGTTTTAGTTGTTGTGTATTTTCTATCTTTGTTTTTCTAAAACTGGTGTGAAGTTTTGCTACTCTATGCAAATCTTCGCCCAATACTATGTATTTCTTCACGTGGCCTATGATGAATCTCCGCGCGAGATCTGACACCAGAGACTTGCCATTTATTGTTGTTTTTTTATGTCTCTATTTTTTGCTGACTACTGACATTTTATGTTTTCTATTTGCTATGGTTTTCTGATCTGATCATGAGAATACTTTGTACTTGCATGGATAAACAAAAAAATGCTCGCGTTGCTTTGGACTTGAGGTATTTTGTTGTATCTCTATAATATTTAGATTTTGGAAATAACAATGAACCTCTCATGTGTTTTGCTTGAGTATGTCTTGCTTTCATAGATCACATTTCCAATTTTTGCTCTAAAGAATGAACCTAGATTTTCTTTCTTGTATATATGTTTCACATAGTAATTAGGCCCTATGAACATTATTTGTGGTGATCTTGAGAGAGTTGGATTCATTTGCTTGTCTTACATGTGAAGCTCTTCTTGACAATATATCCCCTTGTAGGTAGGGAAGGATTTGTTATTATCTCATGGTCCCACTTGGTTTGGTCTTCAAATTTTGACAGTACTTTTTCTCTTGAGATTGGTGGTCATTGTTGTTGATATACGAACCTTGGATGAGGTGATTTCAAATTAGTGGGTCAATTAATCTTGCTTGCTATGTCTGGGTGAGGTGAAGAGGCTAGAGGACTATGCTCTTTTCCCTTTTGGGAGAATCAGAAACTTGGAACCCTTTAATCTAAACTAAGTCCCCATGTGGTTCATATTGTGAGTCTTCCTTGTTAGAGAGGGTTAACCGTAGTGGGCATTCCCTTTATTGGGTAAACCATGTTGACAGAACCTCAAGTGGTAATATCCATTTCTGCCATGGTAGTAACAACCACTATATAAATGTCCTTATGGAAGAAATATCCATAGGTGTGGTCTCTTGTTGGGTTGTCAGATCTCCTCACCAGCTCCTAATTGATTAAATTCTCAAACTGTGTCAAAACCTCGGTGCGCTAGGATTGGATTTCACCCACTTGAGATTGCAAAAGTTACAGAGCTAACCATTACTACAAACCATAGTGCAACCAAATTTTTCTTTTCTAGGACTATGTGCGTAATTGAAAAACATTTTGAGAACATCCACAAGTAGAATCTTTAGGGAGTAGAATACTACGACACTATTCTTGTTCATGTGCAAGGTTGCTTTGTCCCTTGCTCATTATTTGAAGATATTTGTTTGCTTGGACTCCTTGATTATTGTCTTGCATGCCTGACTCATGATAAAAATCAGTTAATGCATCTATTTGGTCATTTAAAACAAACAAAAGCTGAGTTTTGTTTCCTTCTTGTCTAAATCCTCATGTGAGGGAACATTTATTCGTGTGGCTCTATGCAATTCTCTGCGCAATATTGTGTGAATCATCACATGATATTCTGCTAGTTTACTATATTTTTTGGTCATTCTGTCACACCAGTCTGGTTTCCTTTGCGTCAGACCACAAATTTTTTCCATGATCCTATGGTAATCCTTGCGCGAGATATAATTCCTTCACGCAAAAATTGTCTTTTGTTGCCATACCAGTGAGCTATTTGTTTTCAACTACCAACTTTCTTGATTGTTGTCCTATCATTTGCGGTCTTCCTTAGTTGATCCAGGTCAGATTAGGTCACTTACCCTATTGTTAGAAGCTTGTTTACACTTTGGATTCTTGCATTTTGACCTCTTGAACTAGCAATCTTTGATTTCACAAGTGACCTTGCTTGGAGTTGGTAAACTAGAAACCATCCTTGTTGAGAAGATAATCCTTTAGATCCTTTGATAACACACTTGGAGAGTTTTGGTAATCTCTTGTCCATTCACTTTTATACAAATTAAATTTCAATCAATATAACTTGGGTAAATGATCCTCCTAATCCATATGTGTTAGGGTATTCACCCATTTATTGGGCACCTCTGTGGTAGTGTTGGTTTACACCTCTTGCAAAATTCCATCTTATCACCTCTCTTTTGGACAATTTAATGCCTTTACTATCCTAGTTTGGTACCAATGTTTCTTAGGGTCATCCTATCAACTAGTACCTTTTCTTTCATGCAAGTTACAACAAGATATCAAGTAGATCAAGGAAAATGACCTCAAGTAGTCTTTAACCAATTACCCTTAGTAAAAACTTGTCAAAAATGTAAGGGAAAAGAACCTATATTTGATCAATATCCTAGGAACAATTCAGAAGTTTGGTTTGATTCCAAGAGTCACCTTAGTGATTTGGGTACACCCTTAGCATCTTCTCGCTTGGATATGGATATGAGTTACACAATGACTCGATAAGAGAGGGAAGACATAGATAAACACCTTGATGACATATTTGCAAAACATAGAGATACCATTTTTTTTGGTGATTCCTCTTGTGACAGTCGACCAGCTTCACCCCTTATCTCAACAAGGTATCTAGATGCACACCAAAGGGCTAAGAGAGGTAAGAGGAAAGCCTATTAAAATGAGAAACCACAACATGAAAACCAAGATGAGAAACTTTATGACACTCACGTAAATGCAGCATACACCAATAATTTGTTTCGACATTCAAGACCAAGTTCACCACTCAAAACATCTTCAAGATACATGAGTGAAAGGCTTAAGAGAATTGAGCATGAAAAGAAAGCCTTCCTAGATGAACAATCTGAAAAGGAAGAGAAATTTAGACTCCTAGAGTTGGAGAGACAAACCTTGTTGGAAATAGAAAAGAAATCCCTCTAGGAGGAGCAAGATAGACTCTTGGCTCAGTGACTTAATGACCAATTTAATAACATGCGTGTTAGTGGTGGAAATAACTCTCCTCCATCCACTCCTCCTAAGACTCCATGAAGTGGAAGATGTTCAAGGATGCCATCACGATCTCCTAGCCCTAGAGGAAGAAGGGCTTCAATACATGATCAATATTTCATGTTGTGGATACTATTTGATGTTAGGTTAAATTCATATATGTATGAATATGGATCAATTTTCTTGAAGTGGTTAAGTTTTAAGATCTGATTCACCGCCCCCCCCTCTCAGTATCTTGTTTTCCCATTATTGTACTTCCAACAATTGGTATTATAGAACAGTTCACCTAAAAAATCTTTTAATCAGCTTGTGAGTACAGATCTTGAGATGGAGGTTTACAAGTTGGGTAAATTCATTGAGAATTAGAAGATCGAGATTCAGCTAGCACTATATCATCTTGAGATAGCAAGACAGGAATTGAAGAAATCATTGACAACTATGAAATAATTGGCCAAACAAATGAATGATACTCATTATCAAGAAGATGACACTGCAAATCTATTTCAGGATGGAGATTCTACTGAGAGTGATGCAGCAATTGCATATCTACTAAAAAGGAACAATGTACTGTTTGAAGAAGTTAGAAACTTGAAAAGAGAACAAGAAATGAAGACAGTGAGACTATGTGAAGTAGTGGAACAAAAGAAGAAAGATAAAGATGATAAAGCTATGGCAGAAGAAGATAAATAAATGATAACTATCAGACTTGATGAAAGGACACATGATGTGTAATTGATGACAATCAATCAGGTTGACATGGAAAATCAACTGCTACTTGAAAATCAGGAGATTAGTAGGAAAGATATGGAAATGATGAATCTGAGATCTAAGAACAATCAATTGAAAGATGATTTGAGATCTGAGAAGGAACTGAATGAAAGGCTAAATAAACCTAATGAAGATTTGACTCATTTTGAGAATATGATGGAAGCATCAAGAAGACCAAAATATTCTTCTGGATCAAGTCACACTGAACCAAAAACATCTACTAAGAAAGGAGAATCATCTAAGAATGGTGAAAGGAGGAATGCAAAGACAAAGCACAAAAAGCTTGTTTGCCACCACTGTGGAAAACCAAGTCATACAGAAAACATTTACTGAAGCAAGAAAGGTAAGTCCAATCCTAAACCTAAGTTCAATGGTTACTGTTTTACTTGCAATAAATTTGGACATAAAGCACATGAATGTTGGGCTGAAGCAAGTGATGCACTTCCCAAACCAAGATTTAATGGTTATTGTTACAAGTGTTAGAAACATGGTCATAAAGCACAAGACTGTAGATCCAATGCTAAACAACAATGGACATCAAAGACACAAACAAAACCACCTATGAAGGGAAACACTTACAACTCGGATTATAATACAAGGCAGAGTTGTCATTACTGTGACGAATATGGACATGCACCTGAAGATTGCTTAAAGACACATTTCAGAGGGAAATCTAAGAGTTGGATGAATGGAAGCCTAGTCTACTTTAGTTGTTTGAAGATTGGTCATGCTAAGAGAGAGTGTAGGACAAGAGTACCTACTCCTACTATTGAGGAAATAAGAGCACAGATGAACCAGACATGGGTAAGGAAAATAGAGTCGAGCAGTAGTGAAACCATTGAAGCCGAGGTCACCCAATCCAATGGATCGGGTGATCACACCATCTCTAACTGAGAAATAGAGGTATGTAAGGAACTGCATTTAAATTTCAAATCTTACATCAGTTCCTAACATATAAATGTGCCAAAGTCCATATCTGCATGTGTTGAGATGCACCAGGACATGTTTGTGACAAGTGCTGAGAAGAGTGAACTACACTATAGGTGCCAAGATGGTTGGCCGAGTAAGTTTTGTGATGGCCAAGTATGGTAAGCTAAGTGGTATGCAAGTTGTGTTAGTCGGCCAATGACAGCTGGCTTGCACTAACCTAACGGATAGAATATTTATTGCTTACCTACTTTGACCTTTCGAGTCTATATAAGGATGAACAATTTATTCTTCATTTTACCTTGTGATTTTCAGAATTCACAGAGCGATCGAAGAAGTTGCAGAATTGATCTTAGTAAAGTTTGTTTTGAAAATCTCGTCAACATGTTGTCGGCAACCCTAAGTTGAATAGTGCAAAGTTTTACTTGCTGAGGTACCTTGTTCTTCATTTTCAAACCCTAATTTTAGAGATTATGGCTGCAAGTTCTTCCACACCAGTCAAAGGAATGGAGGAGGAGCTGAAACAAATTAAGCTAGTAAGAAGTGATGCATGTGCACCTCCTAACTTTCGAGTTGTTCTCGAAAGTGCAATTTTAGGTGATCTAAACGGAGCCCTCTCATTTAACCCACAAAAGGTACTTATGATCCATGATGTTAGATCCTATTACATGGTTAAGATTGGCAAAGTAGGTGATAGTGAATTGAGAAAAATCCTACAACAAGTTATGCGTAAATGGAGTTCTGAAAGACGAATTCGAGCATTTAGCTGACAAAGGGTTAACTCGTGCCCTAGATTTTCCACCAAAATTCAAGGATGAATGGATCAAGGTTGTTCTAATCTAAGTTAATAATATGCATATGTGGCTGGACAATGGACCAGTTAGGATCACTAAAGATATTATTCATAGAGTAACTGGATATCTTGTTATCAGTGGAAAATGAACAATGAGAGATCAAAGTAAAGAAGAGATAGCAGCTAACACTGGAGTTGTCTGGAACAACAGAGGTATGACTATCTCTACAATTGAAGATTTAGAACTTGACTTTGGAGTGAGAGTGATTGCACATAAGTTCTATCAGTCAAGCCAACTAGATAGTGTTCCCTGCATAGCTGTGGACCAAGCATGAAAGATAGTCAAGAAGATTCACACCTATGACCTTGCCAAGCTGCAATTGACACAACTAGCCTAGAACTTACTATTGATCAGAAAAGCTAAAAGCTTATCATGTAAGTTTGGCTCTTTACTAGTTTGCATATTCTTCTATGTACAGAAGTCATTTCCTACTCTGGGAAATATTGTTTGGAAGAAGGATAGACCTATTACTGTACATATTAGTGAATGTATTGAACAATTAGGAAATAATTTCAATAGTATTATGGGAAACTACTTTGTGGAATTCAAAAAGAGAATGAGTTTGAGGACTAGAATTCCTAGTTCACTTGTGGAAAAGAACTATGAGGAGATATGTTTTCTAGTCGACACAGATTACACATACATTCAGGCTGTGACACCTAGGGTATCATGGTTGGAGCCATTTCCCTATGAAGTTAACATTGATGAAACATCAACAGCTATCACAACACTCCTAGAAGAGGAGATTGATACAAAAGCAAAGAGATTTGGAAATTATGATGAAGCTAAGGCAAATATATCCATGAATCTTAAGGCAGGAACCATGCAGAGAAAGAGGAAAAAGATTGTGAAAAATCTGAAGAAAATGGTTGGATTGTCGAGTGATGAGGAGCTAGAGGATGCACCTCTAGGCATATATACTGGACAAGGAGAAGATGTATATGTAGAAGAAGAAGTAGAAGTTAGTGAATCTGAGGGAGAGATTACTGTGAAGGCAAAAGGAAAGAAACCAGCAGTAGCCAAGGTAACCAAGCCAAGTAAAGCAAAACCTAAAGTTACCCCTCCCATTGCCAATCGTCCAAGGACAAGGGCATCTACTGTTAGATCTCCAGCAGTGCAAACAAATGTATATGCAAAGAAGAAGGTTGGAGAGAGTAGTTCTGGATCAAAGACAAAATTTGCAACAAAGGTTGTGTTGAGCCTACAGGTAAAGAGACCTAGAAGGAAACTACATCTAGATCCAGAAAGTGATGATGAAAAGACTGAAACTGATGAACCCAGCAACATACCAATAGCACCATTCAAGAGACCCACTAATATTAATGAGGTATGTGAGAACTTGAGAAAGTATGCAGGGTTATCTAGTTTTAACTTCATCAAATATGAGAAATTGAAGTTAGAAGATAAGCACAAAGTTCAAGAAGCATTATTAGATATGATGTGCAATTTTAAGTTAACTCCTATAGAGATAGGAAATAATGTGTCGAGGGTCAGGATGAGCTGAGAGACACGACTATAGAATCACCTATTAAGGCTACTGAAGCTAAAGGAGAGAAGAGTACAGAGGAAGATGAAGAGAGAACTCAAAAGGAACCTGAGGATAAAGATGCACAAAAATAAGCAGAAAAGGAGAAAAAAGATGAACAAGAGGTAATTACACATAATTCACCTATTTTAGAGGTTGTGAAAATAGTCTTAGATAGTGGTGAGGAGATGAGGGATACTGACAATGAACCTAAGGAACAAGAGGTAGTGCAAGTGTTGGTTGGTTTACCATAGTCAGCATCATCTACTCCCACTAGACTCAAAACAGGAGGTACGCCTAATCAACGGACAATTTTGACTGAGTTAAAAGATGCAATGGTGACTACTACTCATCCAGGAAAAGGTATTGAGGAAACAAAGTTGAGTTGTAGCTCACCGAAACTTAAGAGGAGGAAAATCATGAGGAAGAAGTCTCCCACTTCTAATGTCACATTAGATGAAGTTATTGTGATTCCACCATGGGATCCCAATGTTTTATCTTATGAACAGATTGAGACTCTTCAAGAATTACTCAAGAGGAAGAAAAGATAGGAGCAAATGAAAAGAGAGCAGAAGCAAAAGCAGATGTTACATGACATCAAGGATATATTTGTAAAATCTTTTGATATGGAAGATGACAATCCTCAAGCTCCTATTCTTGAACAGTTAGTTCATATTGTTCAAAAGGTGAATGATGACAACATTGAATCTAATGAGAATTTATTGCAATGGTTCGAGAGGAAATTTGAGAACAAAGTTCTGGTAAAAATCTCAGGAGAGATTGTGGTAAAGCATGTTGAAGTTTCTTCTCTTGTAGAAATTTTGGAGGAAGTTGCAACTAATGTTTATTCTTTGTATAAGAAGTTATGTGATGTTGAATTATTCACAAAGGAAAATCTACAGGCCATAGAGAGATTGCAGTTAGACTTAAAGTCAACTGGAAGTTCACTGAGTATGGATGTTAGCACTAGCTCCTTACATTTTAACAGATTGATAAATGCACAAAGGAGGATAGCTAAGCTCATAGCTGAAGATGGTCAGATAAGGACCAAATTTATTACTATCCAGACAAACCTGATACCTCATCTGGAGGTAATTCAGAAAGAACTTTCATCTGCAAAAGAATTGGTTAAGAGAAATTTGCATCTCTCCACTGCAGAAAGTTTAGTAAGTCTAGCTGCCGAGCTAGAAGTCAAATTAGAGGTTATGATGTTTGTTAAGGATAGTTGGGACACTGCATTTGCATCCACCTTACAACTTCATAAATAGTTTTTTGATAAGTATAACTTGACCCCACCTGCAATCAGTGACAAAAACAAGGGGGAATCTGATAGGACTAACAGGGATACAGCATAAGCAGATCAGTACAGGGATCAATGTAAATATTTTTTTGAAGGCATGTAAATTTTTGTATGTAGTATGGTGTACATTCCTAGGGGGATTACATTGTGTACTTAGGCAACATTTTGGATGGAAAGAAATGATAAGTGTGTTTTTGCCACTAATATCAAAGGGGGAGATTGTTAATCCCTAAGTTTTGTTGATGATTAGTGACCAACACTTAGTCATTTACTTAGGCAGTTTTAGTTGGTTATCATCGTGGCCAAGCTAAACATTCAAGGCCGAGAAAAATTGTTGAGCAATTTTTTAGGTTTTTGAGTTACATCATGCCGAGCCGAGTAGAATATTAAGTGTCAAGCGACAGAGATGTTAAGTGCCAAGTAGAACAGTTGTTGCATACATGTCAGGATCGATTCAAACTTTAATGAGAAATGTTTAGGCCAACTTGTATGAGATTTGGGCTGACATATGTACACATTTATTATTTTTCTACTAAGTTAATTATGCATTTAATTATTTTATACTATGCATGGCATGGAGCCAATCAAAAAATCAAAATGCCTTGGGGGCATAAATAATAGATCTTGATCATTGACCTAGATCTCGTTGCCAGATTCAAAAAGACATATAAGATTGCTTCTAACCCTAAAGACAAATAGAGAGAGAGAGAGAGAGAGATAGAGAGAGAGAGAATGGTTGTTGTTGATGAAAGATGACTATTGAGTTATTTTGAGAAGAAGCCTAGATCAAGCAGAATGACAAAGCAGTGAAAAGCAAAGTAAAGACATATCAGATTGTGAGATCATAGAAGGTATTGGAAAGAGAAGATCTATCATCAGCATCTGAGTGCATAACGAATGATCACTACTTGAAACATTCGAACAAGTGTATCAGGTGAAATATCTTAACAGAGTGGTTCTAGAAGACCATTTTAAATCTCTTATCCAAGTGCTTACTTTATTATAAGTTGAAATCCTTTGACAACGTAGATTGTAATGATCTTTAGTT
Source organism: Thuja plicata (assembly GCA_018584345.1). NCBI lineage: Eukaryota > Viridiplantae > Streptophyta > Pinopsida > Cupressales > Cupressaceae > Thuja > Thuja plicata. The sequence continues at coordinate 290,445 of MU225383.1, forward strand.
CTTAACCAAACAGACCTTTAACCGAGTAGATTGCATTTTGTAATCAAACTCTTATAGCCCTAATAGGCACACTTTATTGCTTTAGTAGTGAAAATTTTGTGGGTGTCATCCCCACCCCATTTTTACCTATTTGGGTTTCTAGGTTACCAAAATTATGTGTTATGAGTTATATATTTCATGTTGTGGATACTATATGATGTTAGGTTAAATTCATATATGTATGAATGTGGATCAATTTGCTTTAAGTGGTTAAGTTTTAATATCTGATTCACCCCCCCCATCTCAGTATCTTGCTTTCCCATTATTGTACTTCCAACAGTTACAGTGTCTAAATATTATCTGTGAAGAGACGACGTAATTACATTATTTCTTGAGTTGCGCCTATCTTCGGGATATGTGTGTTTGTATTCATGTTTAGTTATGAGTTAACGATAATTATCTAAAGGTGCTAAACATGTTCTAACAGAAGCGGGATGATTGAGTCAATTTGGTAGAGCCGACTATGTGAAGCGGTACGTCTATTCAGTTTGAGTTACGTGGTTCTAATCAAGTTGCGTGCTTGATTTGGCCAACTAAAGAAGTATTGAAGGGACTCCTAAATCTTACTAAGATCACATATTTTGGGGAAGATACTTATAGTAGTTCATTTGATGAATGCTAAGTGTGAATGATAAGAGAAGAGACAGAAAAAGGACAGAACAGAATGTCCATTGTTTTGGGACAGTAAAGACATTTCATTCATCAAGAAAAGATCTATGTGAAGAAGAAGTGAAAGCATACAATATAATGGAACTGATCAAGATAGCAGGTCTACTCAAATAGTTCATTTATCAGATATAGTGCATATCTGTTTTACTGAAGGTTGTAGCCTTCATCATTTTAGCAGCAAGATTTTTGGACAGTGAGTCCTCACCCCTAACAGGGTTATTCGTAAAAGACTCCTAACAAGGTCCGACCCTTAACCAGGTCACTGTACTTATTGCATTGTAAAGATAAACTCCTAACAGGGTTCTAAGATCTTCTAACAGGGATTATTATACTCAAGTACAATTCTTTGTGGGTGCTAATTCCCACCGGGGTTTTTACCTATTTGGTTTCCCCGTAACCAAAATTTTTGTGTTCTATCTTGTGTTATCTAAATGTGTTAATGCTTAATGTTATTCTATAATTAATTGGACAAAAGAATTAAACTAGCAGATAACTGATTCACCCNTTCCCCCCCCCCCCCCCCCCCTCTTAGTTATCCCTTGGGACTATTCCAACACCTTCTTCATCACAACAGACCTCGCAGGTAGTAGAACTAGTTCCTAGAGTGAGCACTAGATCCCCCAGACAGAAATCACCACCTAAAGAACTAAGGACTATGAGAGAAGAGAAAAATTTAGTAAGTGATAAACATGTATGGAAGCCTGACTTTAAAATGATTGAGAAGAGAGCAATTGAGCAGGGAAAGCTAGTTACAATAGACAAATATTATGACAGTTATGAAGAAACTGACAAACTTAAGATTGAAGACATTGTAGTAAATCATTTACTTGTTTTTAAGAAGAATCTATTGGAGATTGAGGGTAGTGTAACTGAGGAGTTGTATGGGAGATTAGAGATAAGGAAACAACTAGCACACATTGAAGATGAGAGTATCAGGAATCAAGTAAATGACAAAATGTTACCTGTAGTTTCTATGAAAGAGAGAGACAAACTGCTTGCTGAAATAAAACCTTTATTGGGGACAAAGGCAAGGTTAATATAAATTATGGCAAGGAAGTATGAAGATTTTACTGAAGATACTGAGAGAGAATTGGATTAGATACTTATGTCATCGATTCTTGAGAAGACTGCACCTACTAAAACTACAATGCCTACATCCTTAGGAATGGGAGAGAGTTCCAAGATAGTTGAGGCAAGTGTTGAGAAAAGCGAAGATGCTATGCAACCAGATTTATATGTTTCTAGTATGCCTATGACACTTGACACTTCTCATGATGAGAAGAACCCTTTTGAAGGAAACATTGATAGTGCTATGGTAGAGAATGAAGAACATAAGGATGAAGAATGCAAAGAGGAAGAACAAAGAGAGGAAGTACATAAAGAAATGGATCAAAAAGGAGAAGAAGAAAAATATGAAGTGAAAACTGAGGTAAAAACATCTTCTATCTTATTGTTGGAAAGAAAAAAAAACCTATAGATGTTGATGTTGATCGTGTGGATGAGGATGAGCTGGTGAGCTTAGATTTCACCGTACTTACTAAATCAAAGGAGAGATCAGGGCAGAAGAGTGACAAGAAGACTAAGGTAATGTTTAGAGCAATCGATACTATGAACAAATTGCTTCTAGTACCTATTGTTTTCTAGAGAAGAGATGATATAGAAAATTTGAAGATGGCACTTGATGAGTTTTATGGCCATTATGAGAACTTGGTAAAGATTGTAGAAGAAAAGGTAGAGAAGAACTACTCAAAGAAGAAACTGTTTGACATTTTCCAGTCTATCTCTTGGGACTTGGGAATTCTTAGAACTATTACATAAAATGCTAAAATTTGTATTAAACATGGAAGAACACTATTCAGTTATTGCATAAATCTTATTAGGCATGTTCAAAATATTGAAGACATTATTGCCAAGGACAGGGAAACCTTGAACAGTATGATGGACAATTGTGAGACCTCTTCACAATCTGTAATGGAGTTGGACAAAGATGAAACAAGAATTTTGGCTAAAGTAAATGTATTGGATATTGAGAAAGGGAGAGTCATAACAAGGTTTCATTTGTTGAAGAGTTTAATCACTCCTAAGCTATCAATTATTGAAGCTCACTTATCTGAGATGGAGAAGATTACAGAATCATTGGCTAACTCTATGCCAACAAATTTGAAAGAAGAAGAGACAACATCATTTGCATTTAATGGATTAATTCATGTTAGTCATCTATTGATTAAGTCATGGAGTATAGAAGTGAAGATCTTGGAAGATTCTTTTGAAGATATTCTGAAATTGGTGAGTAAGCACTAGTCCTATTACTTTTTATGCACCTTTGTCATTGTTGTCAAAGGGGGGAAAGAGAGAAGATAAAAATGAATAGGGGAGAAGAGGAGAAGATAATGTAGAAGGGAAAACAGAAAAACCAAATAGAGGAAGAAGAAGAAGAGACAATTTTTTTGAGACAGTTTTTGTTTTGTTGGAACACGTAGTCATTTTTTTGTTAAGTGTTTCCATCAATGCCAAAGGGAGAGATTTTTGGAAAGTGATCAATTCTGTGTGTCATAATTCACTTTTTGGTTGTCATTTATGGCAACACATCTGGCATATTGATCGATTTTTGGAGTTAAGTTTTGGTGACTCTATTATGAAATCAACTAAGTACAAAGCAAAAATACAGAGGTATTTTAGGTATCAAAGATAGAGACCGACGATTTATGATGTGAGAGCTTAGAGGGAGATATTATGGAGTTTGTATGACCTTCATTTAAGATCAATTTTGTTTTGGTAAATTTTACAGAGAGTTACAATGAAATAATGACATGCGACAGTAGTAGAACAGTGATACATAGTTGTTGAACTGAAGCGATGATTTGGGGAGTATGACGTGGACTCCTAGCAAGATAAGATAGATTATTTTTTTTGATAGTATATATTTTTATTATGTAAGAGCACCAAATATGTATTTTATATTTGATTTATCAAATGTATTTTGTATTGAGAGCTGACTATGTAATATTTAGCTAAAGAGACGACTTAGCAAAGATAAAGATATATATATGAAGATATTTTGTAGAGTGAAGTATGTCATGGATATGATATGGTTTTGAGAGATGTGAATGATAGAGTAGAGGTTAACATAGATCATTGAAGAGATATAACTGGAACTATCTAAGCATTATTGATGCTTGTTTTGTTCATTACTGAGAACACTGAGTAACTGATATATATTGTAAGAGTTGTATGCTCAGTTGGCCCCTAACATGGTGTTGTATACCTTTAATAGGATTTTTATTCCTCTAACAAGGAATTGCACTATGTAATATTCAGATCCTAACAGGGCTAGGTCTCCTAACAGGGACACTATACTTTAGTGCTTGCTTGTGGGTATCATCCCCACTAGGGTTTTCCCTTGGCCAAGGTTTCCTCGATAAGAAATAATGGTGTTATGAGTACTGTGTTATTTCTTTATGTTTCTTTGATTTCAGTATGCTTATGGTTTATGTTGAATTGGTTAAAAGTTTATTTTAAGTGTTGTAATACCGATTCACCTCCCTCTCAGTATTACCTAATCCTAACATCTCCCTCAACACTAAGTCACCAACTTGAAACACTCTAGGTTTTATCTTTTTGTTGTAGTTCCTTGACATTTTTTTTTGATATACCTTGATATGTTCATATGCTTGAGTTTAATGTTCTTCTAATAACTCAAGTTGCTGAGGTCTAGCAACCCTATAATACTCATTTATTATCAAACCTTGTAAGGAGACTCACAAGGGTGGAATCTCAACTTCTAAAGGTAATGTCGCCTCTGCTCCATAGACCAATGAAAATGGTGTTTCCCATGTTGGTGTCCTTATGCTTATTTTGTATTCCCACAATGTCAGATTCAGTTGTACATGCCAATTCCTTCCTGAATTATCAATTGTTCTTTTCAAAATTGTGAGAATTTTCTTGTTTGTTACCTCTGCTTGTCCATTCCTTTGAGGATAATAAATGGAAGAAGAATGGTGTAGAATATGGAACTTGTCACATAGGTCATCCACATATTCATTTTTGAATTTATTTCCATTATCAATGATTATAGCATGAGGAATGTCATATCTACAAATGATGTGAATTAGGATAAACATTGAGATTTGTTTACCCGTTGCAGTCGTCAAAGGCATAGCTTCTACCCATTTAGTAAAATATTTCGTTGTAGTTATGACATATTTATGACCATTGGATGAAGGTGGTTAAATCATCCCTATTAAATCAAACCCTCATTGATAAAAGGGCCAAGGTGTGGTCATTGGGTGTAGATCTTGTGTTGGCGCATGAATCATGTTCCCATGATATTGGCATTTCTGACATATCTTGACAAACTGGCAAGCATCCTCCTCTAGAGTTGGCCAAAAGTATCCCATGCGAAGTATTTTCTTAGCTAAGTTTAACCCACTCAAATGAGACTGACAAGTCCCCTTGTGAACCTCTCGTAAAGCTAATTTTTATTCCTTGTCCTCTAGACACCTAAGAAGCATGTTGTCAAGACTCTTTTGATACAATGTGTAAAAAAGATGGTATAACGGGAAGCTTGGCGTATGAAGTGTCTCTTTTGATTGTAAGTTTGGTCTAAGGGTAAAGTTTGGTCTTTCAGGTAAGTAAAAATAGGTCCATACAAAGGTGAGTCATGTCCAACAAACATGCATATGATTTGGGATTCAGGAAGGTCAAATGCGGGTTTCACCAACTCTTCCACCAAGAATTCATATCTAGAATTATGTTCTAGAATTTGAAGAGGAGAGGCTAAGGTTTCCATATCATCTACTACTCTATTTATATCTCTTGGAATTTGCTCAAAAGTTATCAAAGAAAAGTACTTCTTCCATTCATCAATCATCCTCTTGTAAGGCATTAACTTGTCATCCTTGGTTTGATATTCATTATTAATCTAGTTTATGACCAATTGAGAATCCTCATATACTTGCAGCTCTATCACTTTCCACTCTAAAGCCATCTTGATACCTGTGACTAAAGCTTCATACTCTGCAATATTTTTGGTACATAGAAATATAATTTTATAGTACTTAGGGATTGTGTAGCCTTGGGGTGTAATCAAAAGAATGTTTGCCCCTGATCCATGTTGTGTGTAAGATCCATCAAAGTATAGTTTCCATGTTTTTTCCTCAACATTGATTATTTTAGAATCTAGAAAGTCAACTTGGATAGGATGGTTATCAACAAGAGGAGCCTCCACCAATTTATCCACTATAACTTTTCCCTTGATGGACTTTCTATCCACATATTCTATATCAAACTCACTTAATACCATCAACCATTTGGCCAATCTTCCTGTGAGAGCTATTTTTCTAAGCAGATACTTTAGAGGATTGATTTTAGAAATGAGCTTAACCTTGTGTAACAACATATAATGATGTAGTTTTTGGGAAGTAAAAACTACTGCAAGACATGCTCATTCAATGAAGCTATAGATAAGTTCATATTTGACCAAGTTTCTGCTGAGATAATAGATTGCCTTTTCTTTTCCATCTTTATCTTCTTGAGCCAATAATACTCCTAAAGAGTGATTTGTTTCTATTATATACAAGATTAAAGGATTTCCTTTGATAGGTGGCATAATTATAGGTGGACCCTCCAAGTATGACTTTAATAAGGATAAAGCTTCTTCACATTGTGCATCTCATTTGAAAATGATGTCTTTGTGTAGAAGTATAGTGAAAGAATGACATTTTTCCACCAATTGAGATATAAATATTCTTATAGATTTAAACCCTCCTTGAAATGATCTCATTTGACTTATGTTCTTAGGTGCATCCATGTCCATGATATATTGAACTTCTCTGGATCAACCTCTATTCCTTTTGTTGAAACTATGTAACCCAACAACTTTCCTGATTGCACCCCAAATGAACACTTTTTAGGATTTAACCTAACTTTGAATTGTTCCAACCTTGTGAAAATATTTTCTAGGATTGGTAGATGATGTTTCCTTTCATGTGACTTAGCTAAGATATCATCTACACAGTCTTCAAGAAATGTATGCATCATATCATGAAAAATTCATTGCCCTTTGATAAGTAGCTCCAACATTTTTAAGGCCGAAGGGCATGACGTTCCAACAAAATGTACCCCAAGGGCATGTGAAGGTTATTTTCTCTTGATCCTGTGGTGCTATCTTAATTTGGTTATATCCACTAAATCTATCCATAAGGGAAAACATAGAGTGTCCTATCATCGAATCCACTATAGCATCAATGCTAGGTAATGGAAAGTCATCCTTTGGGCATGCAGAGTTGATATCTCGGTAATCAGTGCATACTCTAATTGATTTATCATGCTTTGAAACCAACATAATATTGGATATCCATTTATCATAAGCTATAACCCTTATGAACCCCACTTTTAACAACTTTTCCAATTCTGCTTTCACTAGAAAAGTTATATGAGGATGCATCTTTCTTAGTTTTTGTTTTACCGTCTTAGCCCCTAGTCTCACATTTAGGTGATGCATAATAAAAATTGGATCTAACCCCGACATATTCAAATAAGACCATGCAAAGTTAAATTTTTTTTCTTTGAATAATTGGATGAAATCATGCCTTTCTATTAGAGTTAATGAAACTGCAAGACATATGAATCTTGGTTCTGATTCAGTGCCAATGTTTACCTTTTATGTTGGTTCAATCAAGATAGGAGATCTTTCTTCATTATGTTCGGGAAAAGTGTCCAATATCTCTTCCTTAGGTTCCACAATTGGGTTTTCACCTTCAAAAAGATCCTTTATTTTTACTTTTTTGGGTCTAGTACTGCCACGCTGTGGTTTTCACCACTAGATCATTTCATTTTTTTATTTTTTTATTTTTTGATTGAGAGATTGTGCCCTTTCTTCCATTTCTATGCTTTGATCAAATTCATTGGTGAAAGAGGGTTCAAGTACATTTAGATATAGGGCCACAAAATTATCATTGGGAAAAGAGAGTATGTCATCTAGCTCGGCTAGGTCCCAATCAATTAGTTCAGGGTGGATAAGAGATCAAGGTTCATTGGGTAAATTTGTATCCATAGGGTTTAAGGACATGACTTCATCATAAGGTTAATACATTGTATCACTCAAATCTATGACATGAGCTTGCTCGAGGTGTTCCATAGAACTTGGATCAAAATTGTCCTCACTTAAGTCCTCTCAGATTTCTAATAGATAAAAAAATTGTGGATTAAACCTAATGTTTGACTCTCCTAACCATGAAGGTACCCATGGTTCACCCACCCAAGGAGTTCCATTTGATTCTTGTCTTAAATCTGATTCTTGATAATTGTTTGGCTCTTTATTAGAACTTGATCCTCGATCAACACTTGGTTGTTTGTTTGCACTAGATGTAGGAGCATAGGTATGAATTACATACACTTCCTTTTAGTGAAAAGAAGCCTCAGATAAGGAATCCCACTCATTTTTATCAGAGTCATCCTCACTTTTAGAATCTAGCATATGAATGTGGTCATAGGATTCATTGAAGTTGTTTGAACCATTTCCTTGCTCTTGGTATCCTATTCCTGATTTTTCATCTTTAGATCTCCAAGGAGATTGTATGGGTTCTAACTGTCCTTTATTCCTTATTCCCAAAGGTCCTCTTCCTTTATATCCCTTTTTTTGCATGATTTGAAAACCTTTTCCATATTGTTGTGTTTGAATACTCACATTTTGGACCCTTTCTACATGAGAGCTTGAAGCCTCGTCATCCTTATACAACCGCTTTAAAACCTCATTCTCTTCTTCTTCTTTTGGTGGGTAGTCACTGTTGGATATACAATAATGGGAAATCAAGATACTGAGAGGGGGGGTGAATCAGATCTTCAAAATTAAACACTTAAAACAAACTGATCCAAATTCATACATATATGAATCTAATGTAATATCAGATAGCATCCACACAATGAAATAAACAACTCATAACACAAGAACTTGGTAACCCAGAAACCCAAATAGGTAAAACTGGGGTGGGGATGACACCCA
>MU225383.1:299217-314524 GCA_018584345.1 Thuja plicata
GTTAAGAGCTAAAGATCATTACAATCTACCCTATGAAAGGATTTTAACTTACAATAAAGTAAGCACTCTGTTAGGAGATTTAGAAAGGTCTGCTAGAACCACTCTGTTAAGAGATTTTCACCTGATACAATGATTAGAATATCTCAAGTATTGATCCTTCGTTATGCACTCAGATGTTGATGATGGATCTCATCTTTCTAGTACCTTCTATGATCTCACAATCTGATATAACTTTACTCTATTGTTCACTGTGTTGTCACTCTGCTTGATCTCTACTTCTTAACAAAATAACCCTCTGTGCATTTTACTTCAAAAATGCAGTCACCACACACTTCGTTTACTCTCTTCTTGCACACACAAAATAGGGTTTAGAAGCAATCTAGTATATCTGTTCAAGTCTGATAGCAAGATCTAATACCTATACTATCAAGGTATTACAATTAATGATTACAAAAACAATTAAATGCATAACTAACTCTGTAGAAGAATATTAAATGCATACATAAGTTGGCCCAAAAAGCTTATATAAGTCAGCCAGATCACTTATCCTCAAAGTTTTAATCATTCCAGACATGTATACAAAAACTGTCCTGCTCAACACTGAGTATCCTACTTGGCTCAACATGATACTACTCAGCAACCTGAATACTACTCGGCAATGTTGCTCGGCCTTGCATAGTTTTAGCTCGACCACAGTGATAGCCAACTAAAACTTCCTAAGTAAATGACTAAGTGTTGGTCACTAATCATTAACAAAACTTAGAGATTAACAATCTCCCCCTTTGATATTAGTGGCAAAAACACACTTATCATTACTTCTGTTCATTCCATCAAAATGTTGCCTAAGTATACTAAGTACTCCACCTAGGAATATAATCAGAATTATTCATACAAAAAAAGTTTACATGCCTTCAAAAAATATATACAAGTGTACTTGTTCTGTACTGATGTATCATACTGTATCCTTTCCAACTTCCTTACCAATTTCCCCCTTGTTTTTGTCACTGATTGCTAGTGGGGTTAAGTTATACTTATCCAAAAATTGTTTATGAAGCTGCAGGATGGATTCAAATGTAGTATCCTAGCTTTCCTTAGCAATCTTCATAACTTCCAATTTTATTTCTAGCTTGGCAGCTAGACTCACTAAACTTTCTGCAGTTGAGAGATTTGCATTTCTCTGTGATAACTCCTTTGCAATTGAAAGTTCCTTTTGTATTACCTCCAAGTGAGGCAATAGGCTTGTCTGAATAGTTATCAATTTGGCCCTTATTTGACCATCTTCAGCCATAAGCTCGGCTATTCTCCGTTGTGCATTGATCAACTTAGTAAGATGTAAAGAACTAGAAGTAGTATCCTTACCCAAAGTATTGCCAGTTGATCTCAAATCTAACTGTAGCTTCTCAACAAGTTGTAGATTATCCTTTGTGAAAAATTCAACATCACATAATTTCCTATACAAAGAATAATAACTTTCTCCAAAATTTCTACAAGTGTAGAAAGCTCAACCTGTTTTGTTGCAATGTCTTCTGAGATTTTCTCCAGAACTTTGCTCTCAAATCTCCTCTCAGACCATTGTAGAAGTTTCTCATTGCTGTTAATATCATCATCAGTTACCTTCTGTATAATGTTGACTAACTGATCAATAATTGGAGCTTGAGGCATTTCATCCTCTAAGTCAAAAGCCTTTGCAAATATGTCCTTGATGTCATGCAACACCTGCTTTTGCTTCTGTTCTATTTTCATCTCTTCTTGTCTCTTCTTTCTCTTAAGCAATTCTTGAAGAGTCCCTATTTGTTCAAAAGATAATTCATTGGGATCCCATTGTGGAATCACAATTACCTCATCTAATGTTACATCTAGAATTTGAGACTTCTTCTTCATAACTTTCTTTTTCTTCAACTCTGGTGAACTTATGCTCGGCTGCATAATACCTTTTCCTATGACAGTGTCAATGTCTATTGCCTCTTTTAATTCTGTCAAGATTGTCTGTGGATTAAGCATACTCCCAGTTTTAGGACCTATGGGAGTGGATGATGTAGAGTGTGGTAGATCAACCAACACTTGCACTGCCTCTTCTTCCTTAGGCTTATCAACAATATCCTTCATCACTACTCTACTATCTAAAACTATTTTGACAACCTCTAAAATAGGTGGATTATGTGAAGTTACCTCTTGTGCATTTGTTTGCTATTTCTCTTCACCTTTCTGATCATTGACAAATTTAATTATCTCATCAGATGTTGTGGTCTTTCCTTCTTCAATATCAGTTTCCTTAATAGGCGAATCAGTGTATGTACCACTTGACATATCTTGTTCCTCGGCATTCAAATTGCTTGGATCATCAACTAAGAAATCCATTGGACTGTCTGCAGTCAGATCAACAAATTTTTTTGAGTCTAATGCATCTTTGGTCTTGTCCTATTCTGTAGCAATTCAGCCTTGAGTCATCTGTGGCTCAGGGGTAGTCTCCACTTCTTTTATCTTTTGCTCAGATGTTCCTTCACTAGATTTCTTGTCTTTTGGAACTATCAGTCCAAATATTTCCTTCCAAATCCTTGTACTCTGATGTACTACACCTTCAATACCATTTTTCAGAACAGCATAACCTCTGAGTTTAGGAATAAACCTCTTCATGTATTCATCAATGAATTTGGCTCTTTGTTTTGAAGTTAACTCAGGTATTACCTTGGCTAAAGTTCCTTCCCTAATTTGTCTCTCTATGGTAAGTGCAAATTCCTATTTGCTTGACAGAAAATCATATAGTTCATTTGGCACATGGTTTCCTATCTCTATAGGAGTTAACTTGAAAGTACTCATCATATCCAAGAGTGCTTCCTGAACTTTGTGCTTATCCACTTTATTCAATTTCTCATACTTAATGAACTTGAAAGTTGCTAACCCTGCTGAATTCCTCAAAGTGTCACATACCTCATCAATACTAGCTGGTTTCTTGAATTGTGATGTAGGTATGTTACTGGGTTCATCAATTTCAGTCTTTTCATCATCACTATTTGTCCCCAAGTCTAGTTTCCTCCTTGGTCTCTTTGCTGGCTTACTCGGCTCAGCCTTAGGAGCAATTTTAGCTTCCTTTCCAGAACTGCTTTCTCCAACCTTCTTTTTTTCATACACTTTTGTTTGTACTTCTTCTAGAGAAGTAACAGTAGATGCTCTAGTCCTTGGATGATTAGCTGTAGGAGGTGTAACCTTAGGTTTAGCTTTGCTTAGCTTGGTTACTATTATGAGTGATGGTCTTTTACCCTTAGCTTTCTTAGTGATCTCCTCAGATGCACTCGCTTCCTCCTCTGTAGACATATCCTCACCTTGTTCTGTGGACATGCCTAAAGGTGCATCCTCAGGTTCTTCATCACTACCTAAACCAACCTTTACATCAATTTTGGTCCTAAGTCCTTTATCAGGACTTCTAGGACATATTACATTTTATCAAATTATTCATTACATATTGCCCGTATTGTCTTAACTACATCAAAATGGCACTAATGAACCCACTTACATCATTAAGTGACCTTATAGGTCTTTATCAACTTCATTACCCTTGGATCATCAAATGACCCCAAAGTGTGCTTTCTTTCCATGGTGCCCCTGCACCAACTTCTATCACCAAAGATTCTAGAAAACTTATTTACAACTTCCCAGCAGAGTCACCAATCTATTGGTTCCCAAAACCATAGATTGGAAATCCAAGAGATTTTGCCAATTCTCCTAGATTGCTTCAATCAATGTTGGCCAATGAACATGAATAATCTAATTCCTAACACTTTAGGCTTTTCTAAACCTAGGTGGGTAAACCCTCATCGCAAAAACAAAAGGTGTTTTTCTATAGCGAATTTAAACTTTCTTGATTTATCAAGATGACAAATGTTCCCCGAGTCTAATCAGAATAAGAATATTTGATTCTTATTTAGTGTTTGAAAATTATGAATGCTTTGTAATTGAATTTGTATGTGTATAAGGAAAATTCTTTGGGTATGAGATAATATATTTTACAAGGATGAAATGAAATAACTTCAATGCTCATACAACTCTAAAAAACCTTCTTTGAGGAGATACACATGTCAGTCCCTTATCCAACTAATTGGGTGGAATGTAGTTAAGATTTTTTTGAACCCTCATGTACACTCTGCAATTAAATTTTAGATTCTCTCCCCCGTGACATTAAGGATGAATTGATAATAATATTTGTTTTAGTCTAAATGAATTCTAATTCCTTGGCAGGAAACCAATTTGACAAGGACTTGTATAGATGAGAGCTTCATATATAACCCTTGATACTCAAAAAATAATATTAAAAATTTTAATTTTCCGACATCTAACAGTAAAGAGAAAACTCTATGTAACTGAAAATGCAAAGGACCAATCCAATAAAAAACAACAAACTTACTTCTTCAATCTTGGACAAGAAACAAATTTTCTTTGTATTAATAAAAAAAGTGAATACAATTGATTTACATTTTAGTTGCAGTCACCATCCATGCTATCTTCCTACAATGTAATCTTCCTCCTTTTTCTTATATGTTATTTCTTTGATTACATTTTACACCACATATATATGTGGATGAATGGTTTTCACACCCGTTTAGGGTGAAGAGACACCACCTTTTTTTTTAAGCAAGTTCTGCCTAGGGGGCGGTACCCTTTTTATTACCATAAAGAGAGAGATTACAAACTGTTGTTGAAAAACAACTAGAAATTTGGCCACTGAGATCAGTTGTACAAATACATAATCCCATTACCAATGGAGATCAACCTATCAGCTACCCCTTCTTGAAACAGATCCTCATTCTCCTTAGAGAATGTTTCAAAATTTTCCAGGTTGTAGTCCTTCACTATTTCTTGCTTGAATAGAGACCATGCCTTGTTCATTTTCTTCTTCTTGCCTTCTACTTGTAGCCAAAATTTTCCTGCCATACAACCTTCCACCAAGTTGGCTTTAATGTTGTCCAGGGAACATACCACTTCATGGTATATGCTATCCTCCACGATCCTTCACACTATTTCGTTGGTTGCCAGAACGTTCCCCATCACCTGAATAACTAGATGAAACAACTCTTCTATCAGGATGCCATCATGAATGTGCCCGAACGACCAGAAGTCTTCTCCCAAGATTGCCATGATCGTGCCATGCTCTTGTTCGTTGGATTTCTTGAAAATGCAAACTATTTGGCTCTTCGGCACCTCTTCCATCTCTACCCCTTTAGAGCATCTATAGTTAATGCCTAAATGCTTCACCATTGTTCTCGATTACTAGAGGGCTATCAAACATGGAGTAAATAGAAAGAAACCCGTCCATCGAGTTTGGCCAATTATTAGGATAAAAATTTTGATCTTAAAGAGTTCCTGTGTACTAGGAAGCCAAGATTCACAGGTTTATCACTACTTCCCCTGCATGCACCGTCAATGGTCTATTCATTATCCTATGGATGCTTTTGGTGTTACAACTTGCTCTGACATGATGATCGTCTGCAGATCCTCTGGTAGAATATCTTCATTATCAAATCCAAGGTCTGATTTAGCTTCAATCCCCAAGTTAGCCAGATAATCTGCCGCCCTGTTCCCTTCCCTATACACATGTTGTAATTGATAATTACTGAGTCTTTTTAGGTGTTCCTTGATTTTAGGGAGCCATTCTGCTAGCCTCCACGAATGGAATTTTGATTTTGTGATATCGTTTAGAACTACTTTGGAATCACCTTCTATGATAAGACTCGCTATACCGTTGAAGACACACCAATTAAGGCCCCTTTCCAATGTTGAGATTTTTTCCACGTTGTTGGATGTGACTCCTATAAATCCCGCCATAGCCCTGATCACTCCACCTTGAGCATTCTGGATGATTACTCCTATGCCACTTCTACCTGGGTTTCCCCTACTAGCTCCTTCAAAGTTCAATTTCACCCAGCCATCTTGGGGTGTCTGCCAGACCACTTGCTGCCTATTGACCTTTGTGTCTTTCAAGAGATGATCCCCCGGGTGCTTGAATGTCCACAAGGCCTCCATGTCTGAATACCATTTTGATTGATATTTTAATTGTAAGCCTTGGATCCTACTATTCATAACTCCTTCTATGGTTGTTCTAACTTTATTCAGGAGAGTCCTACTTCCATAGAGCTATCCTCAAAAATTCTTCTGTTATGCTCCTTCCATACATGCCACACTAGAAGAGAGGGGCATATTATCCATAATATTACCCATTTAGAATGTCTCCTATTGACAGGCTAGGAGGACAAGAAGTCTTTGAGAGTTTTGTTTCTAGCCGCATTCCAATGAAGCAAATCTAATAGCCAATCCCAACATTCACGGACAAATGGGCACCAAAGCAGAAGATGATCAAATGTCTCTTCCTCTTGCTTACACAAGACACACCAATTAGGCCCCACTATCCCAATTTTTTTTAGCTGACTTCCTGTCAAAATCCTACCATGCAAGGTTATCCATAGGAAGGCTTCGGCCTTCGGAAGTGGCCATTTGCCCCAATAGAGGATCGATGGCCAATGGAAGTCCTTTTTGAATCTTTGTAGTTCATACCCCAGGATGACTTTGTAATCTCCTGATTTGGATGCACTCCAAATCAACAGGTTTTCTACTTCCATTCGAAGCACTATTTTGTTTGTCAAGAGATCCGACAACTTCTTTTGGTTGATTGAGTTTCCGCCTTCCACTTTTTTCCAGCCCATCATTGAAGAGGAATCATTAGGTCTGATCAAATAATCCACCACCCTTAGACCCTTCGATGCTTCCATTTGAGTGACCCAATTTTTATCTTCAAAGAAGTCAATTAGTGGTTGATCCCCATTCCAGGAATCCCTCCAGAACCTAGCTCTATTGCCATCACCCACTTTCCATGTGAGGTGATCTATGAGAAGATCACAACTATTCCAAATAAATCTCCACATATGAGAACCTTTGGCTGAGTTGGAAACTGTTAGAATTTTGTCTGATTCAAAAGAATCCAAATATTTAGTGGCCATGACTTTACACCATGGTTTTGTTGGATATTAGAACATATTCCATGCCAATTTTGCTCCCAGCACTTTATTCTGTAGTCCCATTTTCCTCATACCAGTCCCTCCTTCTTCTTTGATCATACATGTCATGTCCCAATTGATTAGAGGAATCTTTTTGACCTCCTTCAAACCTTCCCACATGAATTTTTTCAACAACCGGTCAAAAGAGGTTGTTGCTTTATTGGACATTTGATAGACTGACATGTAAAAGATGGGAATGGTAAAAGCATGACTTTATCATTTGGATTCTACCAGCCTGAGACAACCATTTATTTTTCTAGGCTCCCACTTTTTGACGGCATGTATTCAAAACTTCCTTCCAAATTCTGGGATCCAATATGTCCGCATAAAGAGGAACACCAAGATATACAATGGGTCAGTCACCTGCTACGAAGCCTAGGACACCAGTGATTCTATTACATATATTTCTACTGGTATTCAAGAAGTATACCAAAGACTTATGCTTATTCATACTCCATCCCGATCCTCTTTCATAGCTGTCCAAAACTCCTTTAACTACCTTGGATTCCTTAACTGATGCTTCTCCAAAGAGAATCGTATCATCTACAAATTGGGAATGTGAAATTGGATCCAGGTTTTCATTGATGGAGACTCCACACCAACGGCCCAATGAGGTCTAATTTTTGATATTTTTGCCCAATACTTTTTCCATCAATACAAACAGAAAGGGAGACAGGGGATCACCTTGCCTTAACCCATTAGTAGCTTGGAAAAAGCCACAAATTGAACCATTAACTAGAACTAAGAAGTGAATAGTAGATAAACATTGGTAGATGCATCTGATCCACTTTTGGTCAAATCCAAACTGACGGAGGACTTCTATAAGAAAAGATCATCTAACTTTATCATATGCCTTATTGACATTTAATTTAACAATCATACTTGGAAACTTATCTGTTTGCATAGAATGAATGGATTCATAGGCCATAATGATGCTATCTATGATTTCTCTGCCAGGAACAAAGCCATGTTGTTCAGCCGAGATAAACCTACTGAGCACTGGCTTCAGTCTGTTTGCCATCGCCTTAGAAATAATTTTGTAAATTGAATTATAGACTGAAATCGGCCTGTAATCTGCCATTTTCACACAATCCTTCTTTTTGGGGATTAAGACAATGACCGTATTGTTTATTTCTCTAATGAATATGTCTTTCCTCTTAAAATCTTCCGCCACCTTGTGAATATCTTCTCCCATAAAGATCCAGCACTTTTGAAAAAAATCTGATGCTATCCCATCTAGACCTGGGACTTTATCAGGATGGTTGTCGAAAGTAGCCTTTTTGATCTCCTAAATGGAGAAAGGATGCATCAGCTCAGAGTTGTCTTTCGTCGAGACCATCTTAGGAATGACATCCAACAAAGAGAGCGGTTCTATAGACCTCCTATCTATTTACTCTCTGAGTAAGGTTCTGAAATTATTAATCGCTATTTCTTCAATGGATCCGCTATCTTACTGTCATAACCCCTACTCATCTTGGATACGGTGAATACAGTTAATGGATCTTCTCAATTTAACCGAGGCATGAAAGAATTTTGTGTTTGAATCCCCTTCTCCGATCCAATTATCCCTAGATTTCTCTCTCCAAAACACTTCTTTGAGAAAATTTTCGCTAATTCACTTTTCAAAATCTTCTCTTTAAGAAAATCATCGATGGTCATACCGGTTGAGACAACTTGGAGATTGAGTGATTCTAATTCCGCTTCTATTCTATTGTTTTTAGCAAAAATGTTCTTGAAAGAACTCTTATTCCATTCTTTAATGTTTTCCTTCACCATTTTAAGCCTCTTTGAAAAACAGAAGCTTGGAGTACCTGTATAAATGTTGTTGTCCTTCCACCAACTTTCCACCTTAGGGAGAAATTCCTTATCTCTCCACCACATAATTTAAAATCTGAAACTTCCTCTTCTCCCTATACAAGATTCTTCAATACTGAGCTGCATTGGGAAGTGATCAGACAAAGATAAAGGAAGGATACAAGTATCCAAGTTAAATGAAGATTCTACCCAAAAGGGACCAACCAAAAATATGTTAATTCTTTCCGAGATTCTGGTGAATTTCTCCCTTTGATTGGTCCATGTGTATTTCACCATTCGAAGGGACCACATCTGTCAATTGGTTATCGGTCATGAACTCATGAAATATTCCATGATTTGGTTGGACATCCACAAGCCCCCAAATTTCTCTTCTAAATCAAATAAAGCATTAAAGTCACCTGCTAGAATAGCTCTATCACTGTTAATATCTGCTAACTTAGAAGAGATTTCCGACCAAACCTTCAACTTATCTACTATTTTGATCGGACCATAGACATTAAAAATGGGAAAAAATACATTATTTTTTAGGTAGTTAACTATGCCAAACATCCAATTGATTGATCTTCCAATTCTGTCATCTTCATGAATTTGGGATTCTACAACAAACCGAGACCTCCTGCCGCTCCTCTAGCTTCTTGAAAAAAACCTCCCCACTTGTTGTAGGAATGGAGGAAACTGAGGGCTTTATCTAAATTCAGTTTAGTCTCTTGAAGAAGAACAATGTCGCTCTTTGACTTGCATAATGCTCATTTTACCAGGCATTTTTTGTCAGGGGTCGATAAACCCCTGACATTCCATGTTGAGATATTCATCTCTCACCAAGGGAGGCCTCTGCTACCTTGGTTTTTCTTAATAAATCAAAGACATTAATAATCCCTTTTTCCTTGGCCCTATCTTCTCTCTTTTGTTTGTTTGTCCTCCTCCCCCTACCACCTTTGGCTTTCCCAAGAATTACATTAACCGATTGGCTAATATTCCTCAGATCAACATTTTCCAGCCAGTTTTAAAGGATAAAGTTCTCCTCTGAATCTTGATCATATTCAATTAAAAGCTTATGCTAAAATTAAAAACTTCTTTTGAAAAAACTAATCAACAAATTAAATAATAAATACCTATCTTTCAGATTTGACTTTGGTCAAAAATCCAAAATAGATTGTACGAACATAATATTTTGACTGGAGATAGGAAATTTGATTTTCTAAACTGGGTCTATTTTAGAGTGTTAAATTTTGGTCATTATCATCCTCTAGAAACATCATATTCGCAACATGTCGAAATTGCAACACCTCTAAAATCTTTGCTCACAGAATTTTGATTGTTCTTTTTGCCATTTTGAAACTCATTAAAATGCCCTCCGCAAAATATATAAAAATAGTTGTTTCACTATCCTTCTCAATGATATCAGTGAAATAGTGAAAAATTGCTACTATGATGCCTTCTAATATGATACTTGCGAAATAGCGAAAAGTCATTGTTTCACTGCCTCTATTTTTTTATCCCTGTGAAATAGCGAAAATGGTTCCTTTTGAATGTTTCCAAGGTGATTTCACATTTGACCTCTCCAATATGCTTTTTCCATTGAAAAATTGATTCCAACGGGTAAATTTGATGCCTCTAAATCAAAAAATTCAATGCTCTAGCACACTGTTTGATTGATTTTTAAAAGTTTTAAAGTGTGATCAGATCTGGATGAATGTTTCCTTTTTGTAATATAGATCATCAACCACAACACACACAACAACAATATTTTTTTTAACCTCTAAATATACACACAAAGTGTATGTTCTTGATCATTTTTATGGGTTTTGAAAAAAAAGTCTTCCAAACAAGCTACCTATAGACAATTTTGGCTTGTACAATGACTCTATAAGGTAGTCAACTAAATTACTTGGGTATTTTATTGTGATTTCCACATGAAAATATCAAATGAATCATACAAGGGCTATGTGGTCACGATACGTGATTTAGGCTATTAACCCTATGAGTCCAAGCTTTTGATATTGTCGCCCTCTAAGTTTTTCAACTTAATGAGGTTTTTTTTTGGAAAGTGGGTGGAATAGATTGACGTGATCTTAATTCCCACTTTTGGGTAGTTCCCTCTCACCGTCCTCGAAAAGGAAAATCTTGGGAGGTAGTCACACTAAAGATCTAGCATATTCATCATAAAACAAGAAATCGAAATGACCAAATAGGTCAAGGAGTTTGATTCACCCGAAAGGGTAAAGAGCATATCCCTACTATTTTCCACTTCCAAACACAATAAGAAATGTTTATTTCCACATCTTAATCTAAGGGATTTGAAGTGTGTATGGCTTTTTGATTCACTCAAAGAGTGAAGAGCATATACCTAGCACTTTGCTTCCATGAGTACGGAGGTTCAATTTAGCGTTTGTTCATTTCCAACCTTTCTTTCTATTGTCAAAATTGACATGTTTGGCATTTTGATCAACTTTAAAAGTTGAGAGCATAGGCATAATGTCTCTTTTGACAAACAATAATAGCTTACTAATTAGCTAGATTTGGAACTTTGAGAGTCGCAATTCAAGCAAAATAAAAAAGGATTTTAGATCTCACCTTTTGCGAAGATAGCTTAGGCTAGGTGCTTTTTTTATTATTTTATTTTTTATTTTACTCACCTAGTGGCGATCATTCCATCTCCATTGCATCCTTTCCTCCAACAAGTTAGTCCAACATAACTCAAAATAAGGAAAATCCAAATCCAAAAGGAAAAGTTCAAATTCACCTAAATTTAATGCTATTTTAAAGATTTTAAGGTGATTAGATTCAATTAAAGAAATATACTTAGATTTGTAAGCCTTTACAATTTTGACATAATGATCATAAAGCTTTACATCTTCATTAAATTTTCCAAAATATTTGCATTATGGATTTTTTTTCTCACACCTTAACAACCTTTTGATCTCTCTCTCCTCATGAATTCAAAGTGCGGGCTTCTTCACCTTCCTATGCTTTGACATCTACAAATTGGCAAATAATTTTCATTAACTTGCTAGCTTTTAATAATCTGCAAAAATTTCAAACACAGTAGCATGCACTATTTTAAAAGTGATAGAGCATTCCTTTAATACTGTTTACGTGCTACTTTAATTGATTCTAAATGCTGTTTAAAAGTTACAGAAAACTACATAACAACTGAAAAGTGTTAAAACGTAATCAAATGCGCTTAAAGATAACAGAGTAAATGTTAGAAAACTCCTATTATGCGTCACTTTGCTATGAAGGTATCATACTTTAGATGTTACACATTGCTTTGTTGTCAGAGGTGTTGAGAGAATGTTAGACAAGCGACATAAGAGTTTTTACATGCGCTTCTTTGATGTGTAAAGGCATCAATCTTTACCTCCCTACGCGTCACTTTAACTACAAATTGCAAAATACTGCAAGCAAAACACACTCAAACACACTAAAACTTCACAAAAACATTAGAAATGAGGTTTAGAGCCCCACGGTGGGCTCCATTTGAGTATATGAAAATCATACCTTCATGAAATTAGTATTTTTAATATCAATTCAACTTTGAAATACATCAATTTAAAATAAATGAATTAAAATGAATAATGAGCATCTCATGGCTCTCTATCTAGGAAAGATAAAAGCATGCTCTCAGCTTAAGCATCCATTAATAACAGTCCTAGTAATGAGAAATTGAAGCTATTTGATTTGATTTAACCCTATTTAGCTCAAATTATCCTAAAATGCTTCAAGATTGATCACCATTTGCAATGAAACCTCAACCAAAATATTATGCATCTCAAGATCAAATGCCTATAATGATGATGGTTTTCTCATGAATGCGTGTTATTATCTTTTGCTCTCAAAATGGCCTATATTTAAAATATTTCCCAAGGGTAGGGGTAGAGTTGATTTAACCTTGATTAGGGTTGGTGTGAGGCCTACCCCAACCCGTCATAGCTTAGCACCATTTTTCACTTATATGTTCTCTAGTTAATAATGATGTTGTTATATTTGGACTATTGGGACTCATGTATTCCTTTATGAATTTGTTGAATCCTTTGCTTGTAAACAATACCTGATTATGTAATCAAGGTACCTATGATATACTTTATGTTATTGATGCAGATTTATGTTTATGATTTAGTTCCGATGATGCAGTGTATTGGATTAGTATGTAGATGGTATCATGATGTAAATTGGTTTACGAAAATCATGTTATGTTTATTAAATATAGATGTTGTTTTAATTTCAAAGAGATATTATATAATGCAAGTGTTAATGCGTGATAAATTTCGTTATGTTATATATGATGTTTTATTGGACCTACTGATGTGTGCAATGAGTGTGCATGATTAATGACCATGGTACTAAACGAAGATTCATGAATGAACTTATGTTATCACCATGATGCTAAGGTCCTATCTATAAAAAGAGACATGGACCTCGTTGTATCATGTTTTTATTCGTAAGAGTGTGATGCATGATTGTATTTAATTTAATTTAGTAAATATGTAAATAAGTCATGCGTGTATAATATTATTGTGTCACTTGACACATGTGCACTCTATGTGTTG
Source organism: Thuja plicata (assembly GCA_018584345.1). Taxonomy (NCBI): domain Eukaryota; kingdom Viridiplantae; phylum Streptophyta; class Pinopsida; order Cupressales; family Cupressaceae; genus Thuja; species Thuja plicata. The sequence goes on from MU225383.1 coordinate 312,626, forward strand.
GCATGACTAGTAGATGTGACTAGTTTAGGTTTAACTCTAACCCAGGGGGTTACCTGGTGTAGTACCCAAACTTACCTTGGGTTAGGAAGCTTCTAAATGTGCCCTCTTCAGTTGAAATTCGTGAGTTAAATTTGGGTGGAGTTTAGGAGGGTCATTTGGGCTCCCAGAGAGTAACTAGGGTCAAAACTAACTACCTCATTTGGTACCTTAGGGGTTAGGGGTCATTTTCAACCCATTAAGAGCCTTAAAACTCATTTATGACTCCCCTAAAGTCTCCATTTTAGGAATTGACGAATTTGGAGAGTTGAAAAACTTTGGTTAAGTCATCCCTTCTTTATTTGCAAGCATTTAACTCCATTTATAGAGAAGGAAGGCAAGTGGGGAGAGTAGATGGGTTAGGGTCTCTTCCCCATTAATGAATCTTGATATTTTAGGGAGAAGGCCTATATAGGGAAGAGTTTAGAGGGAACTTGGGTGCTCACACACTCTCTACCTTTAGAGACAGATTCAATTGTAGAAGCAAGTTTTGAGAGAAGAAAGAGTTAGAAATTGATCTTTCCTTAGTGAACTATGTAATTAAAGGATAAACCAAGGTATCCTATTTTGTTCTTGTCCTCTAGTCCAAGTAGGAGGACATGACACATTTTTTGTATTTCATTTAATAAGGAAATTAGATATTCCTCCTTAAGAGGATTCCTACACACGGAACACACTTAATGTGAATGTGGCACTCATAGGATATGAGAGTTACATACAAACTCCTTGACTCATCTCTACTTAAGAGATGCTTCTCTCACACTTCTTAAGGTTGGTTCTCATAGGTTGGTTCTCATGGCAATTCTTCTCTCTTATTCTCTCATTCTCATTCTTTCTCTCATAATATTGTAATGAGCTTCTTTCTCAAGCTCTCTCTCATTTTCTAGGCTTTGTGCCTCATTCATATTAATCACAAGGGGTTTTTTCTTGTTTTTTCCCCTTTCAAAATTTGTGTGTGCTTGTCTTGGTCTTTGAGCACTTTGGGTGATCTTGGTGTTTGATCTTGAAGGAAAATGTGTGTGTGTGTGTGTGGTAAAACTCTTCCTTTTCACTCTCTCTTAGATTCTTTCCTTATCTCCTTTCCATTTTCTTTTATGTTTCTAACATGGTATCCAAGATGGTTTAATCCTTGTTTTGAGTGTTGCATGTAGGAATAGTTGAAAGATATCTCCGTTGAAGAGTGTTAGATTTGCTGAACTACAAATCAACTCAAGAAACCTGCATGCATAACTGCTACGAGAAGGAAGCAAGACAGAAGAGAAAAAAAGCAGCTATGGCGGCCAAAAAGGCAAAGAGTTGAAAACCATGTTGCAAGAATAAGCTTCTATTAACAACAATAAAATGATTACAATCTCTTTTCAGAAATGAAAGAAGTGAATCCTTATAAAAGGAAACACGAAACCCTAAAGGCTAAAACCCTAAAGAATTATAAAGCACTGCCTAAGTGAAACTTAAGCACTAAAGAGTATAATAGGCTAATAATTAAATCATTTAATTATTAGCTAACTATGACTACTCTAACACCCCCCTTAAGTGTAACTTAGGGAGAAGCAAAAAAGCTAACTACTGCAGAAAGCAGGAAAGAAGGGTCCTGGCAACTAGGCCTGATCAGGTACCCAAACAAGAAAGCAAACTAGATGAAGGAAACAAGCCTTCAATCTAGGGAAAAGAGTGTCCCAGAGAAAGGAACAAGAAAAGAGCAAGAAGCATCTCCGAAGAATGTCTGAAAACTCTGCTAGAAGATACTGCTGGAACCCCCACTGAAGTGCATGACCAGGTAGAGAAGACAAGTGTCTGAAGAGCTGATCAATCGAACCAGGAAGCAATAGAACCAACAGGTGAACCCCCCCATAATGCTGAACT
>MU225383.1:349253-360521 GCA_018584345.1 Thuja plicata
CGTGAGTGCGCGATTGAGCTTGATCGCTCAGTCGCAACACCTTCTTACTTCAATGCAAATCCTCCGCGAGTGCGCGACTGGCTCGGTCGCGCACTCGCATGCCTTTTTCATCACCTCAGAAAACATGCGCGACTGGGCATTTTTGGGTGCGCGATTGAGCGACTAGAAGCTGCGCGACGAGCTCGGCTGCTCACTTGCGAGTCATTTCGGTCATCTTGATTTTCATGCGCGACTGCGTGACAAGCCAATTTTTGGGTCCGTGATTGGCTTGGTCGCGAGCTCGCGCATCATTCCGGGCACCTCGTTGAATCAACGCAACTGCATGACGAGCTCGGTCGCGCAGTCGCAAGCCAATTTTCGGTCCTTTTTCCAGCGCGAGCGCGCGACTAGGTGCCACGTGTCCATGTCATCACCTCCATCTGGCACCATTTCTCTGCAAAATTTGCTTACCTGTCGTCTGGGCACGCTTCTTGAGGCGCTAGCTGCTCGCGTATGGATAGCTTCCTCTTTGCATCTTCAAAGTAGTATGTTTGGCTTGTTTCTTTTAAACTTTGGGAATTTCCGGAGCGACATGAATGTGGGACTAAGTTTCCATGTAGTTTTAAAGTCTTTGCATTCTGGGCGCCAAAATTGGGGGTCCCACCAGCGCACTGTATTCCTCCAGCCAAGGGGCCCGCCAATGGGCCTCTTAGTTCTTACTTCAAATAACATTGCGAGCATTGGAGTATATAAATACTACAAAACCGATTCCCCATTGAATGTGGGATAATGCGTTTTCTCCTTTTCAAACAAACTGTGCCTGTTCTCCTTACTTGCGCAGGCTTTCATTCTATTTATTGCCCAGCCATTCATGTTGTCTTGCACCTGTCAACATGTACATCACGCAGTCTCTTATAATGTTTGGTCTTATATGCTGGCCTCCATTAAAATTCAATGCGCAGCTTCTCCATTATGTATTGCGCAGCCATTCACAAATCTTAAAACTTTGTTTTAAATGTTTTTGTCTGAAAAGTTTTAAAATCTTCCACGCATTTTCCAGCGCTGTTTTCTCCATCATATACATCTGCGCAGACACTATGGCATTCCATGAAAGATTTCCTCATGTCTACTTTGCAATCCACTTTGGATTTTATGCGCAGATTTTGTATTCATTTAAATGTGCGGGTTTTGGTTTGTATATTGAATCAAGCTGCTTCCATTTTATCTGCGCAGCCTCCTTGGTGTTTACTTTGTCTTCTCTTAATTCAGTGCATGAGCTCCTGCTGGTAAAATGTTGCACAGACTCCAAACTCCATATTTGCCTTTAAAACATGTGAAATGTCTTTGCATTGCGCAGGGGCTTGATTTATTTAAACTTGGTTTTACACCTGCAAAATCTTTTACTTCCTAACATAGCATTCATTCATTTACCACGCTTCTCATATGTCAGAGGATGTTGTCGAATGCTATGCAGACTTGGCTTTACAATTCACATATATATTGCGCAAGTTTCCAACTCACGCAGCTTCCTAGCCAGTCAAAACATTTGCCAAATGTTATTAGTATGAGAGTTTTATAGTCTGCCCATTTCTTGCGCAATTCCTCCATTTTGCATTTAGACCAATAGCAGTTGCTTGGCTTTGTTTGCTGTCTCCCAATGTGTTGGGTCCTCTGCCAGTGGGCTGCGTGGCCTTTCAAACATGACGTGGGCTGTCTATGCTTCCACATATGCTGCGCCATAATCCAATCTTCAAATCCAAGTTCTACTCTCTGCGCTTCTTTGCATATTTTGAGAGCAAACAATTGGAGCAAACGTCAATTGCGTGAAGATAGTAGTTGTAGCAAATCAGAATGCACCAGATCTCTATTTTTATCCAAGAACCCAGTAGCATCATACACAACCTCACCAGCACAATGTCGAACATCAAATTCTTTCCCATCTTCTTTGAAACTGAACTTTCCACCTAAGTGCTGCTTAAGTTTACTGACTAGAGTTGAATCAGTCCCTTCTTTGATCACACATCAGGCTTTCTTTGACAAGATGCCAGCAATATAGCTAACGTAATTACAAATGTGAATAACAAAATCGCAATTATGGTTGTTGCCGAAATCAAGACAGTGACAACTAGAGATGTTAAGTAAACTTCAGAATCATCCAGTTGAAAATAGCGTCTTGAGCTATACATGCCTGAGCCTCTTCCACTCTGTATTTGCCCAAGCTTGCTTGGCATTTACAAATTATTACTTCTGAAAGTTGCCCTTTTAAAATCATTCCGGCAAACAACTTATTAGACTGAAGAAACTGCATTAGGAATCTCTTTGCCGAAAATAGCAAATGGACCCTTGAGAAGCCACAAACTGGCATGCAAGTACAATTAGACATCTATAACACAGTTCAAAAACTGGTTTTGTCACAGAATCAACTGGGCTTGATATGGGGCCTTCTGAAAATAGGTACTCGTAAAGATGCACTCAGAAAAGGCAGAAAATTGTTAAAAACTGTGTTTGGATTCGGCTTCAAAAAGTAGGCAAATGGATTGGCAGGGAGCCCAAAATGGAACTGGGAGGAATATTTCATGATTATGACACAATGCAACAAGAATTAATTTCCTAGGTGCAACTGGGCTAGAGTTATACGCTCGCGAAGTTGGCAACCAAAATTTCCTGGACAACTGCAACATGCAGATTTTATGGAAACTGCAAATAGAATAGGCTCATAAAAGTATGCAAATGGATTTTTCGTTGACCTAGATTGCACACATTGGTAGTAAAACATGACTACAACACACCCAAACAAATAGATCAATCTGAAGATAAACATGGTGTCTTTTATTCAACCCCAAAGTAGGCCTCCAAAATTTCCGCACTCACAGACCCTGTTAAAACAAAAAAAGTTACAAATGGAATGGCCTTGGAAAAAGGGTCAAACAGATTCATCAGGATCCATAAATGGACAGGGTCGAAGAAAAACTTGTCTACAACATAGGGAAATCATTATTTTCTCTTCACCAATCATAGGGGACAAATTGTAGGGTCTCAAACTAGGCTATTTCAATTCTGCACTTCCACATTCTGAAAAACTGAATAAAATGCAAACGGAATGACTTTGGCAAACCTGTCATCCGACTTTACAGAAATCTGCAAATTTGCATAGAGGTTCACTTTCATGCCCACAACACCTCAGACTAATGCTTATGTCATGGGTCTTAATCTGGTAAAAAATACAAGCCTGTAAAGTGAGTCACCTAGTGAGAATTAGAAACATGCATCAATGCAGATTTGGGTAAACGCCTCCAAATGGCCATCTCCAAAACATGTCAAATCTGAACTCTGAGAGCTGGAACCCACTCCATTTGCCAAATGATAGGTGGTGAACACATGTTACAAGTGGTTTCTCATAGAAAACATTAGGTCTCTTTCCACATACATTCAAAATAGGCTGTCTCCACAAGTTTCTTATGGCAACAATTTGCACTTAGAGAAATTTTCAGTGTAGTCACTCCAAATTTCTCTAAAATTTGAGAGTACCAACACAACATACATTTTCAATCTTGCCGGTAGTATTGGCAGAATTACAAAAAATTGGAGGCATTATGTAATAACCCTACGGCTTAGTGGTCTAGACTCGAAATAACCAATTTTCAAGTCACCAGTTTATAATTGAAAACCAAAAATTGTTTAGGCAAACAATATTTCGGTCTCAAATAACAACCACAGAGAATACACAGTGCATAACATATCTACAGCAGATAATCATAATTTGCATTTGTTGCTGTCATTATGAATTCTGAGATCAACAAATCCTTACAATTTATGCTGTGACAGAGTCCCCGAATGGGGAGAATTTGTGATGGGAATGCAGGGGATGATCTCTTGAGTGTTTGAGGTGTGTGGCAACCACTCTTACCTCTGCAAGATAAATCTCAGATCTGTAACCTGTTGCTGAATGTTGGTGATTCTTCCTGCTGATATTTGCTTTGTCAAACCATAGGTCTCGGCGGGAGGATGCCTATTGCTGGATTTGCTTGCTAATAGGATACAATTTAGCCCTATTCCCGGGACTGAGTTGAAACTGGGCAGTGCCTAAGGTTTTTTGCCTGCTGAACAGATCTGATTTTTGTACTTCTCAAAGTCTGAACCCAATCTTTCCTAGAAAGTTGATCCCCGTATCTCCTGTGACTGAGTCTACTCCCCAGGCTGGCGGTCTGTATGCAATAGGACTGTATTGAATACCAGCCGAAGTGGATTATCTAGATCTGTGTGTCTAAACCTGCAAATCTGCCCTCCAATGCTGGGCATGGAACAACCTCCCAGAAGTTTACCTAATTCATGGTTGCTGCTCACTTTTGCTCCAGACCTGTGCAGGGGTTTAAGGAAACAAGGATGTTTGCAGAATGAAGGTGGATGTGGTGGAGGAGGTTTAGGATTATTTTTAACCTCCTTCAAATCAGGGTTTTTGTCCTTAAAGTGTGGACAGCTGATAAGATTACCAAATCATTTGACATGCCCCAAATTATCCTTGAGTGCTCCTATCTATACCTATTTAAAATCAACCAATTTAGGCTGACCCAGCTTGTTTTTTTGAATTTCCTTTGGCACTGACTTGAAATTTATTTATTATTATTAAAATAAATATTGTTATAATTAAAATATTATATTTTTATTTGTTAGTGTTTAAAAACACTATTTGTATATTAAAATTCAAGTTAATTTATTTGGCTGGAGTAGGGGATATGAAAATTTAGCCCAAAAATTGTTCCTATTTGAAATTCTTTATCTACCACCAAGTTTCTTCTCTCGAACCTACAATGGGACTTGCCAAATGTCACAGGCATTGCAAAAATCATTCAAGTTGTATACAAAATGCAAGTTTCTCACAAGTCTTGGAATATACAAAACATTAGTAAGTTTTCAGCCCTCACATCACTGAAACGCAACTTAAGCTTTCTCTTATCAACTATTTGCCCGGTATGATTTCACCGAAGAAAGCTTCTCCTTCATCATAAGCATTGTATGATGAAAACCACTCCTTGTGGAGAGTCACATGGTAGGAGCAACTTGAATCAACTAACCAAGCATTATCACTAATAGTGTTAACATAAATAAACTAAGCATCACTATCATTGTTATCAAAATATTTCTTTTTGGAGGAATAGGAAGATCTTTAGCTTTGCAGCACTGCTACTGATCGCAACAATCAAATTCCCTAATTACCATGTAAAGAGCAAAGTAACAAGATACATTTATAAATTATCTTCTTCTTCTATCTTAACATCAACAAAAACTAGCTGACTCATAATCAAGTTAAAATGCACCTGAATGATTTGCAATTGAATTGCTATCTTTTGTTTTCAAAGAGTACAAATGTGAGATATTATTTATCAGTCAGACATTTAGTTTGATAAATATGTCCATTCTCTTTCATAATCTGTACAAGGCACAACCGAATGGTTCTCTGTGGCTTCTTGTCCAACTTTAGCTAATCCTCATCAGACATTCAAGATAGCTTTGTATCTTTTTCAACAACTTCCCATTGATTTCTTTCTTCAAGAACATCTTCCATTTTTAGCTTCCACATCTCATACCTAGAATTTCTCAATCTTTGAAACAAGAGGTGAAGGCCATGGTTTTCAATCCTCCACAAATCTGCAAAACTTCACAAAGTAAAAGCTCTTTTTGCAGCCAAAAGAACCTTCAGTACTTTCCAGAAAGGTGTCCCCTTTTGTACAAAACTGTTAGCTCCTATATCACGCTGATAAATAAAGTGAAACTACTACTATAAAATCTTTCTAAAGTGTATGCATATCTGAAGTTTATTTATCAGCATAAGATTACCTTAAAAGATTATGTGTGGAAGCAGAAATTAGCAAATAAAATAACATCAGCAAATCAGCAAATCATAAAGTTGTAACACATAGTACCAGATTTATGTGGAGAAACCTTTTAGGAGAGAAAATCCACTAGAAAAAAATGAAAAGTATATATTAATCAGCAATTAATAAGATACTATATCAACACACTTCACTCCACTCTCTGACAAAATTCTACCAGCTTTTGTGCGTTGATAAAATATGACATCAAACTCCTATATCAAACGAAAGAGGCAGAATCATAAGTAGTTTGACCAAAACAATGGATACAAAAACCATTATATTATGGAGAAAGCTCATGTCCGTCTTGGAGAGCATCTTCCAAGTATAGTAAAGTTAAACATACTCAATGGCTTCACATGAGCATTACATGGGCATAATCAGTGTATCCTCAAATCACATCTATAACTGCAAAGACATCTTTGACTCATTACTCCCTGATGGTTCACATCCTCAACTTTGGTCCTCTATTTTGGAGATGATAACTTGTCATGCTCCTACCATAATTAGCACAAGAAAATTGTCTTAATTTAAGACTTCACAAATTTCTGTAATCCAGGTTAGACCAGACAAGAAGCGGTGAATCCTCTTCATAGAATATCAGCAGTTAGTCAATAATGTTGTCAAGTAAGGAATGAATACAAGGGAGTAAACAATCAGTGCGTTACTGTTGAGAAGCAATCCCTTTTAAGCATCAATCTAATGTATTAACATGTGATGAAGATAGGTTAAGGATGTTATTACTCCAGCAACCCAATATGTGGATAACAGCAATTCGATTAGTTAAGGATAAAGGAACCTTGAAGAGACACCACTCTTGCAAATAAGGTGACTGCCACAAAAGACTCAATCCTTTAAAGAAAACTTTAGATGGAACTGCGGTGGAAGGAAGGCATCTATCAATTTCAAGCAGCATCAGCATTCATAAAACAGCAGATCAGTTTATTAGACATGAGCGACCAAGCATATAGATCAATCAGAATATAGATTACTATATATTGCAGACAATAGTGATCTTATTCATTTGTGGTATGCAAGATATTGATAGATCTATCTATCTATATATAATCTATCAGTATTTTATTATTTTGTGATTGCATATACAACCTATATATATCCTTTATTATAGTGATAGTAATTAATCATATATTTATTGAAATTTCCTTATAGACTTGTGAGGTTTTCACACCATCGCCCCATTGCAAATGGGGACCCCCTCTTTTTGCTTTGGCAATAGGAGTAGTGGTCTTAGTTGGTGGCAATTTTCAAGTCTCCAAGTCTGAGAGATGAGTTTGAGCAATTTTGGCTTGTCGGGTAGTCAAGTCAATCGGAGATATGAGCGAGAGCCGGGTTAAGGTAGGCAAGGAGGTGGAGTTGAAATCAAAGGGTTTGTGATGAAATGAGTTAGAATCTTTTGAAAATCCTTGTACTAGTTCCAATTTTGTCGTAGAAAGTCAGGAAAGGTTGTGGGAGACAACACTAATGGAGGCGTGCTGATTCTTGAAATTTGGTTAAGTCTGGAATTTTTTAGAATCTCCCAAAATCTAAAATCTTTATTATAACTCGTATGAATTTGAAACCAGTCTCAAACATCCTGACAATATTGTTATAAAATATAACTTAAAGTATAAGAATGAAAAATAATTTAATGTTATATTTTATATAACTATTTCACCCTCCAAGTTGAAGAGACTGAATTAAACAATTGGGAGTTAACTTGCAAAATGGAAAAATCTTGAGAGTAGGTCGGAATCTAACCATGTCTTAGGACTCTCAATCCCGACAAACCCCAAAATTCCGCCCAAGTCTAGATGGTTTGTAAGTGACTACAATGCGAGGTTCATGTGCAAACTAATGAAAAAGGGGAATAAGAGAAAAGATGAATCAAGAAAAGAGTCCCCAAAGGAGGTCAGAATCCGACCACCTCTCAGGATTCCAAATCCTGACACTAGGTCGGAATCTGACCATATCTTAGGATTCTTAGTACCGAGTGTTGTTTTTCTGTGCTCGTTCAACCACTGGCACTGATTTGCTCTCCCAACCATAGACAATCCACGATTGTCTCCCTCGAGCACTGCTTATTCTCAATAAAGTAGATTGTGTGTGATATCTATTGTTCTTCAAGAGAGGAAGATTAATCTTCCTTTATATCTTTTCTGGTGCCCCTTCACTAAGGGATGCCACTCTTCCAAGTGGCACCAATTATTATATTATTAATATAATATAATAATTTTTATTTAATATAATAATTATACAATATAATTATATTATCACATAATAATATATTTATATTATCTCACAATAATAATATAATAATTACATTATCAATATAATTATTATATTATCAATCACAATAATTTTATCAATATAATTATAATATCACAATAATTAAATTATCACAACCTTTATGTTATCTATGTCGGCCTGAAGGAATCCGACCATAGCTACAATAACATTAACACTCCCTCTTAGCTAGGGAGGAATCCTTTATTAGAGTTAAATATCTCTCTCTTCCGTAGATTTGTTTCTATTCTAATGGTCACTCTTCTTCCATGTTTCCATATTCTCTCTCTGTTCAATATGGAAACTTCCTTTCGTTTCTATTTCTCTCTTCAGAATGTTTTTATTTCTCTGTTCGTTATAGAAACATTCTCTTGTACGCTTGTATATATAGATCATTCTTGATCTCTGTTTAATAACACATTCATTATTTTACCATAGTATGGTATCAGAGCTATTTTTCTTGAAAAATAATAATTTCACTCTTTAAATTTTTTGTATTATTTTTCGAAATAGGTTGTTCGAATTTTTTATTTTCTTTATAAGATTTTTAGATTAAATTTTTTTGAATCTTGTTCATGTTTTGTAGCTTCTGTCGGATAAATCCTATGAGACTATTGAATATATATATATATATATATATATATATATATATATATATTATTATGTGAGGTATGATATATATAGATATATATCTAAAATACTATTAGGAGAAATTAATGTAATAATGATTCAAAGATATTATGTGTGTATAAATATATATATTTATGTAGTTACATAATCAATCATCATTATATTAATCACATAATAATGAATAGACATGTCTCTCCTGCCTCATTCTCAATATAAATGCAAGAGAGATCGTTGCATTTGGAAAACACAAAAAATATAGAGTGCTATCACATTTGCAGCGATTCGAAACTTTAACATGGTATCAGAGCCAGGCTGCAAATGTAAGAGAGTAGTTTGTTGATGGTGAATGTGTGACTATCTCAGAAAATACAGTCTCTGTATTGGGACCATATCTCACAAATACACCGTTGGATTTTGTTGCATTTTGGATATGTTGGTGATAAACAAATTGTGAAGAATCTCACTGAAGCGATTGGAGAGAAAGTGTCGGGTTATGACCGATTGTGTACGGGTCTATGTGAAATCCAGTGAGTGAAGTTGTGTTGTAGACTTTTGTCCACACCAAGTGCAAAGAATAAGGTCAAGTGAATTGTAGCAGAGTGTTAAGAAGCCAAAGGAGTGCTTGAAGATTTTGGTAGGGGTTGGTAGAGATTTTGGGCCCTAAGGCAAGGGTAGTTTGTTTAAAGTTGCAGAGATATGAGTGGACTGTCAAAGTGTTAGAACAGCTGCTGCTACAGGGGTTTCGTCCCATACTAGGCACACAAATTGCAGAGAGGAGATAATTAAAAAGATTGTAAACTTGACATACTCTTCTTTTTCCATCAAATTCTTTATAAGCTATCGTATTCTCAAGAAAGCTGCGATCCTCCTCATAAAGCCTTGATTTTCGGCATTTCGCAACTCACATTCCCCAGTATGAATACTTCGCCTAGAAGTAAAAACATGGATAACTTAAAATGGTCCCACAATTAACTTAAGGAATAATTAGATAAATTTAGATCAAACTTTAGCTTTTTGGCCTCTTATTTAATTATTCCCAAATCCCCTTTATTTTAATGCTGTAGCCTATGGGGAAAAATTAGAAGAATAGGCTAGCATCTTTATTCATTTAATTATTGACATTCTAAACGGAGGGGGCCATTACAATATTGCTCTTCTAAGTACCCCACCTCATGTTGGATGGACAAGAGCTCCTGCAACTTGGGGCCAAGAGGTCGAGTATGGATACTTCGCACTCTTGGGCTTAGTTGGGGTGAATTTAGGGCACCCTAACGTGCTCCTCTCCAACCCCTGTTATGGTTGATTGTGGGAATGAAACTATTGACACTTAACTTCTTAAATGATTTATTTAAATAGATTGAAATGATTAGTAATATATATGTATTTATATGTTACCCTAATCCTTATAGAAATATTTTGCAGAATTATTTTACATATGTTTTTGTATTTAACATGATTGCAGGACTTATTCCAGGGTTTATCTTGCTGAAGACATATTTATTCATAAAGTTATAAATCTAACCATATTACACCTCTTGTTTTAATTGAACTTGTGATTCTAGGGCAAAATTTAGGGCAATCCCAAAAGGGGACATTACATAAGTCATGTGGGGCACATTTGTTATAACAAGATTTTCTACTCCTCAATCTTAGCTCCCAGAGTTTGGAAATAACATTTAGGGAATCTAAAGTCAAATGTTATCACCACCACCCTTATGAATACATATGACAACTAATATAAAGATTTTAGGAGAATCTTAAATACAAATATTTCTCCAATTATACGTCCATGAATGCCTTTGAAGAGTGTTGGAGACAAAATATACATAGGATTTGTAGGTTAATGGCACCTTAATCATTCCTCCAGAAATTTGAAATTTACCAGTGTTACCCGGAGACCCGTCTCCCCCCCTCCAGACGCGTCTCGGAGACCGAGACGCGTCTCAGAGACTTTTCGCGTCTCCGGAGACTTCAAAAATGGCCGGAGACTTCATGACGAAGTCTCCTGAAGAATCGAAGTCTCCGATTCCAAAAAAATGAAGTCTCCCCCACGTCTCCTAATTAAAAAACAAATTTAAAATACAACATTAAGTCATTTTATGATTTTGACTTATTTGAATGTTTTTTTAGCAAGGCCATTAAAGATATAGCATTTTTAATAAATATTAAATGTTAAATAGACAAAATTCAAATAAATAAATATTTAATATTTATATATTAATGTAACAAATAATGAATTACAATTTATAAAATATTGTTATTGGATTATATAATATATTATTTATTAATATAATAATAAGTACTACTATATATCTCAATCGGGTTAGGGCCGATTGATTATTTCAAATTTCAATATGTAATGATAATCTCAGCGATGCTGATTTTTGATATGATGATGATCATATGCATATTCAGAAATCAGATATGACTATGAGATATGCAATAAGAGTTTTGAACTTTTGAACTATTTGACTCTATATTAATATGACACTGCTATTTAGTATTA
>MU225383.1:360571-371562 GCA_018584345.1 Thuja plicata
AACTTTTAATGTTCAATGTTCATAACTTCATACTTATAACTTTCCATTGTTCTTGTTTTCAAAGCACTATGTTATGAATCTATGATATTTCTTAATAATTATTATATTATATTAAAAAAAAAATTGCTGTCTCCAAGTACCCCCGTCTCCTGTTTTTGAAAAAGGCGTACCGGTACCGGTACCGGTACCGGAGACCTCAAAGTCTCCCCGTCTCGGGGTAACACTGAAATTTACAAATCAGACTTTGAAATTTTTATAAATGTTGAGTAAAACTATGAAGCATTGAGTAAAATTGTATTTATCAAAGAAATGTAATTGAAATACTTGGATTTTACCTTGCTGTTGGGTTTTCCAAGATAACAAAAAGTGTCTCCACTTCACACCCATGTAGACTTGCAACTATTCTAGAATTGTGTCTCTAAGGCCTTCATCAATTGTCATCCTCTTTATGCATGTTGTCAAGCCTGCCATGACCTCCACATCAGCTTTGAAGGAGATAGAAAAGAAAAATTGGGGTTTAAGTAGTATCCCATTGTAATAGCTCTAGAAAAGAAAAACAAACAACTACATCTCACTGTTATTACTTATAATTTATGGTTGACCTAGTTCTTGGACATATAAGGTGGACTTAGCAAGTTACATTAGCAATATAGGAATTTGTGATTGATCTCAGTGATTGAAAATAACATAATATTTCTAACAGCAGACTGTTATGGGAACAGAAGATTTATATTTATTCTGGTCTTCACAGTGTCATCAGTCATGTACCCACCATGCTGGGAAGAATCGCAAGTCTTAAACCCTATCTAGAACAAACACACCAGAAAATTATCTTACCAGTAAGACTTCACAATTTTCAAAACCTCACAAACAGCAGCGATTCTATTAAGAAGGGCTATTTCCTTAAACACTGATTACACATAAAGTTGTTTAGAAGGGCAAGGGGTTAATGGAAAGTGAGGCAACATAAATAAAAATAAGGCCGACCCCTTGCTAATCAGCACTGATTAATTAATTGAGTTACATAAACCAACTCCAACAAAGGTCGATCTATAATAAGTAGCAATTGATTAAGCCGACACAAAATAACTAGCTGTGATTAATAAGGGCCAATCCATTAAGGATTAATACTAAATAGCAGCTAATTAATAATATGCCCAAACTAATAATATAGCCGACTGATCCAAAGAGAAGAGGTGCGATTAGAAAATGGAGGAGATGCTGTTTGAAGGGACACACCTCTTCCATTCCAGGGAGGAGAGGTATAAGTAGGTCAAGATCAACTCCAAGAAGACATCAGTCAAGCAATGATAATTCACAAGACATCAACAGACAGCCATCAGATCAAATATCATTTTTAACAGAACAAGTTCGCAATAATATTCTCAGTTACTGTGGCCAATCAAGAAGGAAAGCAATTGATTTGACACAAGCTTCTGATAAAGATCAGCAGAAATTTCTATAACCATGTTATTATATAAATTCATTGGTGAAACCCTAACTTGTGGATGTTACATTCAGCTCCACCTTAGTTCTCATCTTCTGATCGATTCAATATATATACAACCTCCCTATATCTGCAGATTGATACTTATCATATCAATGATGGTTAGGATATAAGATGTTATTCATATTTATACGGTCTGACTGCTGTAACCAGCCATGGTAAAGAAACTGGGGAATTTGAAAAAGGGGAATGGTGATGGGGTCATCTTCTAGGTACGCCACCTCATGGTATAAGACCGGGGAGTCCCATGGAGCCAAAGGGGTACAAACGGTACTGCCTTTGGGCTTAGAAAGGATGACTTCTAGGGCACCCTATTGTGAATGCTCCTTATGGTCTCTATCATGGGTCTCAATCAAAGTGAAAGGTATCCCTAAACCTACTTTGTTTTAATTAAAAATTGCGATCCGGGGCAAAATTTGGGTATTTATAATTCAGGGACATAACGAGTGGTATCAGAGCATGATATCTGCCAGCCTGAGGGAACAGAGAGCAGATTGTAATCATACAATAAAGATTGGATTTGAAAGAAAGATATGATCAGCAAATAAGAATAAAAATGTCTTTATGGGTGAGTGTTTGAAGAGCCAAATAAGTGTTTTAAGAGCCAAATAAGTGTTTTCAAACCTGTTGTGCATCATATTTATTATTTGTGACCTGCAACACAGTTACATGGAGTTGGCTTCATCTTGGAGGTGTATTGGGATGCATAGATGAGTTCTACAGGGTTTAAAAAGATAGATTTGCCCTGTGACAGAGGTGTGATAGATCTGCAATCTGGTATTCCTGCTATTCCAGACCTGCAGTGCCCCCCTTTCATGCTCCGTATCATGCTGGAGATGTGGTGATGCGGGAAGTTGATTTGTTGATCGTTGGCAGCTGTCATACACTTTTCTGCTACAGAAGGCTTGAAAATGTCGGTCACTACACAATTTTTAAGACTTGTGAGCAGATTTAAGCAGATTTGTGAGTAGATTGTGTCAGACCCTCTTGAGCAGAAATTTTTGAATAACATTAAGCAGATTTTGATACTGTTTTGTTGCAGATCTTAAGGGCAAATATGTAGAGACCTTGAGTAGACTGTAAACAGATTTAAGAAGCGATTTTTTTTGAGCAAATTGATAAGGAATTTCAGATCTTATTGAAGAAGGAGATCAATCATTGATCTTTTTATTTCTTTGGAGGAGGCATATCAATTATCACAATGAATAAATATGATTAGGACAATAAAAACCCTTGGAACAGTTCAAGGATTTGGTCTATATGGAAAACTTGAAGAACATAGTTGCAGACTTATATTAAAGGTAGAGTTGAAAGATAAGAAGACAGTCCACTGAATGTGGTAGAGAAAAGCCAACCCTGTGTTGCATGGATGAAGGTATGACAGTCCAGAAAGAGATATTCGCAACTGTCTTAACCAAGAAGAAGACACAAGAGGGACAATGCTTTTGAGAATTAACCCACAATGAAGGGTAATAAGAAGTGACAGTCCTATGATTGAGATAAGAAGCAAGTTAGATTACCCCAAGGGATGGATCTAGTCTTGGATGGACGTGCCCGCCTCTTGTGGCTAAGTGATGAATTGATTGTCCCAAGAGATAGATTTGGTCCTAGTTGGACGTTCCTGTCTCTTATGGGCCAAGTGATGGATTGATTATCCCAAGAGATGGATCTGGTCTTGTTTGGACATTCCTACCTCTTGTGGGCCAAATAATGAATTGATTACCTCAAGGGATGGATCTAGTCTTGGTTGGATGTTCTTGCCTCTTGTGGGCCAAATAATGGATTGATTACCTCAAGGGATGGATCTAGTCTTGGTTGGATGTTCTTGCCTCTTTTGGGCCAAATGATGAATTGATTATTCCAAGGGATGGATTAGACCTGGGTGGACGTTCCTGCCACTTGTCGGCTAAGTGGTGAATTGATTACCCCAAGAGATGGATATGGTCTTGTGGGCCAACTCAACTATGTCTACTTTTTTTCATGTGTATGCTTTGTGTCTTGATATATTCATGTGTCTACTTCATGTATGCTCCATGTCTTCATGCATTCATGTGTGTGTATACTTCAGGTTTTTCGAGTGTAAGCTTTGTGCTTTGTTCTATATTTTTAGTTGATCTAGAAAAGAGAATAACTAAGAATGAACCAAAAGATATGACTTTGAGGCATGCTATCATGCAAACATTGGTTTTTGCAAATTCAATTAGCACCCTTGTGAG
Source organism: Thuja plicata (assembly GCA_018584345.1). Taxonomy (NCBI): domain Eukaryota; kingdom Viridiplantae; phylum Streptophyta; class Pinopsida; order Cupressales; family Cupressaceae; genus Thuja; species Thuja plicata. Next base: position 364,295 of record MU225383.1, read on the forward strand.
ATGGCCGTGACCCTTTACCCTTTCCTCTGGAAGATGAGAGAAAACTTGTCTAAGTTAATCTTTGCTAAGTTTCTACTATCAATCATAATTCACAATCAAAATAAGGGAGAAACCATATATGATAATATTAGAGATGTGCAGAGGAATATGGATTACGGATGGGATTCCATGATCATTCATTCATTGCTTAAGGACAAGCAATTTTGGGAAGGGAGGAATGTCATGTCCCTGCCATGCTGGGAAGAATTGCAAGTCTTAAACCCTATCTAGAACAAACACATCAGAAAATTGTCTTACTAGTAAGATTTTACAATTTTCAAAACCTCAGAAACAGCAGCAATTCTATTAAGAAGGGCGATTTCCTTAAACACTGATTACAAATAAAGTTATTTATAAGGGCAAGGGGTTAATGGAAGGCGAGGCGACATAAATAAAAATAAGGCCGACCCCTTGCTAATCAGCACCGATTAATTAATTGAGTTACATAAACTGACTCCAACTAAGGTCGACCTATAATAAGTAGCAATCAATTAAGTCAACGCAAGATAACTAGCGGTGAATAATAAGGGCTGATCCATCAAGTATTAGTAGCGGCTAATTAATAATATACTGAAACTAATAATATAGCCAACTAATCCAAAGAGAAGAGGTGCAATTAGAAAATGGAGGAGATGCTGTGTGAAGGGACGCACCTCTTCCATTCCTAGGAGGGGAGGTATAAGTAGGTCAAAATCGACTCCAAGAAGACATCAGTCAAGTAGCGATAATTCAGAAGACATCAGCGGACATCCATCAGATGAAATATCATTTATAACAGAACAAGTTCGCAATAAATTCCCAGCTACCGTGGGCAATCAAGAAGGAAAGCTATTGATTTGAAACAAGCTTCTGATAAAAATCAGCAGAAATGTCTTTAACTGCGTTATTATATAAATTGATTGGTGAAACCCTAACTTGGGGACATTACATTCAGCTCGACCTAAGTTCTCATCTTCTGATCGATACACTATATATTCCGTCTCTCTATATCTGCAGATTGATACTTATCATATCAATGATGATTAGGATATAAGATGCTATGCATATTTTTACTGTCTCACAGCTGTAACCAGCCATAATAAAGAAACTGGGTAATTTCAAGTAGGGGAATGGTGATGGGGTCATCTTCTAGGTACGTCACCTCATGATACAAGATTGGGGAGTCCCATGGGGCCAAAGGGGTACAAAGGGTACTGCCTTTGGGCTTAGAAAGGATGGACTTCCAGGGCACCCTATTGTGAATGCTCTTCATGCTGTCCATCATGGGTCTCAGACTCTCAATCAAAGTGAAAGGTATCTCTAACCCTACTTTGTTTCAATTAAAAATTGTGACCTAGGGCAAAATTTGGGTATTTATAATTTTAGGACATTACACATAGAAGCAACACAACAGAATCCAAGAAATACGGATTTGACTGTAAAACATAATTCTCCACACTTACATCTTTTAATGATATTTGCAGTTTGCTGTGTCTACTCTACACCCTTTGGCACACCATTTAATACTTAATACTGTCTTCCCAAACAATTAATACAAATAGAAATTTCCATGAAGTTTTAGGTGCCTTTGCTATATCAAAAAGATATTTTGGTTGCTGAAACCCAAGCTCAAAATATGCAGAACTTAGTTGTTCTCTTGGTCCTTCTCTCAATACCAACTCAACCTGTGCCTTGGATTTGGCTCAATTCATGCTCGGGTGTGAACTATTGTGACCTGAAACAGGTGTACTGGTCCAAGGTGGCAAGATCCAAGACTAGATATGTGCATAGTCTAGTTGTCAATCTTCGAATACACTGATGTCCTCCTTGAGCAATTTATCCTTGCATATACTTGTAGATGCACTTTTAGAGTTAAGAACAAATACAAACTCCAGTACAGTGGAATTTGCACTCAAATTTTGGTAGGGTTTGCATCCTAACCTGAATAGGGTTTTGGGTTTTTCATCCCAAAACACTGTTTCAACTTTTGTAAGTTGATAACAATTCAGAAATGATAGTTGGATAATGATAAATGTCAGAATGTTCCCTCTTCTATACGTAACTGTCCTTGGGCGCCGATGACACCAAGTCTGTTCCAAAAAGAAAATTCAAATATTAAAAATTATTAATCTATAATGTTGGCTGACTCAGCTAATTTATTTGTAAATATTTTTTAACTATCATTATTCTTAATAATAATATTATTAGTATTTAATTTATTTACTTTATTAATATTATAGATAAATGTAGTGTTGAAAAACATTTTTTACAAAATGTTGTTGGTTGGCCCTGGTGAGTAAGGGACATGACAGTCCTCTCAGATTTTGTGTGTCCTCATACATTGATGAGTGCATAGTTACAGCCCACTTTATGCCAACAATGCTTCTCGATCCTGGGTGCAACTCTTGTAGATTCACCAATACTCCAGACACTACCAGCTTACATAGTCTTAGGATGGCTCTGAGTTAATGTTCAAAACCAGACATACAGGTCTGCATTAGGCCAAGGCAGCCTAACATGGATTCACATACAATTTCTTGAATGACAATACAGAACCTCAGGCATAATCCACCACATGTCACTACATGGGCACACACTTCATCTGATTGGGAATACATCCTTTCAAGCGGCCTGTGTGATGGAAATGAAGTCCTCTTGGACTGTTTATTTGAACAATAATATTCCTTGCGACCACATTTTCAGGACGAAACGAGTAATGCTTGATAGTTGAGTAGGCTGGATTGTTTTGCAAAGTGTTTGGATGATTCAATCCTTCTTTCTTAAGGTCCTCATCATCACTTGTATAAACTTCATCATGCACACTTTCTTTTGCTGCGGCTTGATTCCCCAAATTGAATTCCTTTCTACCATGACTATAGCATTATGATCTCTTGCCAAATCCAGGGTTGAAGTGGCTGGAGTGATTGTTCTCCACAATGGAACCCTTCCATAAGCATTTCCAGACAAAGAAACTTCTCAAGATGCGATAGTCCACTATTGTTTATGACAGGAAACAACAATCATATCACTATAAAAATGGTTTAGTAGCTGCAAGTATGACCACCATCAGTACTAAGATCGAACTGAGCTCCATTACAGGATTGCGTTCTTGCATCATGAAACACTGCAACAATATCCAGCTGATGTGAATTTCTTTTGGCAAAATCAATATCTTCAGTCACTATGCAACCTGTGTGGGCACTTTCATGTTCCATAGATGTCTTTTGCTATCTCCAAAGTGCAGGTTAGATAGTTGTACTCATGCAGAAAATTACTATCAGTATAACCATCATGTAGTGCCTTTTCATATTGAAAATGATGGAGAGAATTTTTTAGCACATATACTTGATCAAACTGGCTCTCAGCTTAGCTCATCAAATTTAACAATGTGTTGTTATGTAATCTAAAGTACTAACTAATGGCGCAGGTTTTCCCAAGATTATTTTCTTGCATGTTTTCATGTCCCTCTGTTTATCAATAATGATAACAGAGATGCCACGTTCATCTTTTCCAAATTCCAGGTATTGTATTAAGCGTTCTTTCCACTTGTCTGCTAATGACCCAATTTAGTTCATTTTCTTGCATAAATTTCCTGTCTGACGAGGACAGGAGTGGTAGGGGATTATGAGTGTTTAAAGAAACAGTATCTCAATCATCACAGACTAATGCAATTATGCACTCCAAAAGCATTTGTTTGCGCCTTCTCAAAGTAATGTTACACTTTGTCAATAATGCTCCTGTACCCTCAGCAAGTCCAAGTCTAACAAGCCTTGTTGGGTGAGCACATAAAAGTGGAAATGTAGCAAATTGAAGAACGTCTACATTTTGAGCTGTCTGCTCAAGCCACTCCTTATCTTTATGAATATGCAAATTAGACCTTGTTGCGTCCCTTCCATCTCCCTAAGCTTCACTAATTTTTTGTCTACTTTGCTGTAAATCTTTACTCTTTAATACCTGATATGGTGCTTCCTTTTTGACTTCAAAATGTTTCCTAGCATGTCTCAAAAGTTAAACATTGAAGAGTTTCTAAGGCTGACTTATGCTTGCTTGAGAAAGTTCGTGGCAAATGCTCATTGTAGGTCTCTGTAGCACCCATATTTAATTGAGTGGCATTTTCTCATCTGTAAGACACAGAACTAGCATGTGAACCAGACCGTTCGCATCTTGGTGAATTGCTCCAATGCTTCCAACTGTACCAAAAGTCAGTTGGAAGGAATTCCCCATTGTAAACTTTGAGACATTCAGGACCTTTGCTAAGCGTAAGGATCCCTCCTTGCGGGGGGTAGTCTTAGTCAAATCATTCTCTACAATAGCATAATTAATATCTTGCATATCATCATCACATGGTCCAATCATTTTCAATACATTTCAAATCTTTATTACATGGTTCAGTTATTTTCATACTGAAAATTAAGTGGGTGCTTCTTGGCTATCACTTGCAGTTATTAACATATCTTTAAACTCTTCATGCCCAACAAGTGGTCTTCCTCATCTTCATTTCATCAGTCTTTGCTGGTACACAATCATTAGAGATCAACAAGGAATCTTCACCTTCAACTTCTTGGTTGAGGTCCACTCGTTCTTGCTCCATGATGTCCGGTTTTTCTTTGTGGTCCACTACAACTTCTTTCTTGACATACTCTTGTAATTTTGTCTCTGTTGTACCCTTCACTGTTTTGGTTTCCAGCATCTTGTGTTCTTCCTCTTTAGGTCCTACTCTCTGCACCTTCTCTTCCTCCACCCATTTCTTATTTTCATATCATCATACTCCTCAAAAGACATGTCATGACAGATGGCGGGATCCAGGACAATCAGTGATATCTTGCCCTTTCATCCAAACACTGATATGCAACTGCAAAAGAATGACATTCAATGGATATAATCTACCAAAAAAAATGATAAACTTCTGATGATTCACTGGTTAGCAGGATTCTGGCTCTGATACCAATTTAACTGCTCTTGGGCAGAAAAAGGAACAACTATCAGATTTATATTTATTTAGGTATTCACAGCAGTAACACAGTGGATTTGAAGAAACACAGATTTGACTGTAAAGTGTAAAACAAAATTATTTCCGCGCTTACATCCAAGCAAAAAACACCAGCAATAAAGAACTCCTTGTCTTCAACACCTTGGATGATTGATCTTTTCTTTTGAGGACTTTAGTACTTGAACTTGAAATTGAAATGATTCTTTGATGCAGGATTGAGTGTATGATTAGATGAGGGGGGTGACTTGTTTTTATACCTCTCCCAAGCATTTTAAGGTGTGAATTTCAGAGAAAGCCGACACGATCTTTAATTTCCCACTCCCTCAAACTAACAATTGTATATTTGAACTTGGGGCCCGAATGGTGGAACCCAAATGCCTTGGGCATCTCAGTCCTAGGGGCGTCTGGTCCTAGTGCAACCCTAAATTGGGAGCAAAGGTCTAGGATACTGAGAAGAAACCTGAATTTTATTTGGAATTTGAGTTGGATCAAGCATGTCAGGATAAGAGCCTAGGACCATTAAAATGAGGCCTAGGCGAGCAAGACATTGCATATGGATGCAATTTATGAAGCTACATTTAGCCCCCACTTTAGCAAGAGTATGAACTTGCATTCATACTCTTGGTAAAGTTGATCCTAGCATTGGAAATTTTTTGTCAAGGTATTAAAGAGACAAGGAAACACCAGGCCCCAGGTGACTTAGGACCTTATCAATCTAATAAAAAGACAAAAGAAGCTACACATGAAAATAAAGAGAGAGCAAAGACACGAATATGTTGGCCTTGTAAGATTAAGCTTATTATGAGTCATGTAGAGAGATCAGTGCAAAGGAGAATTGAAATAGTCCAGCAAGTTGTGTTATGCTAGTCAGCTCACCCTAAGGATAACCAAGCATTGTATGAAAGGAGATTTGCTAGAGAAGATTACAAAGAAAAAAACACAATTTGCTAAGTAACCTGAAAAAATTGATTGCAAAATTGATTGTGGTGTGAGCATAAAGTCTCACAAAGAGTAGAGTCTATGCCCCTCGTTAAAGCGATTGCTATGCGTTACTGGGAGCAATAGCTTTAAGGTAGCGTACATGCATCCAAATGACAAGTATGTTGCCACTATGATATGCCCCCAAGCAAGGACACACTCAAGGGCAATAGAGCACATGATAAAAATAGAGCACATAAGGGATCCACCAATTTGGGTCAATATGTACATTTGATAACTTGTGTATCAAGTATAATTGCATTAAATTGACCTCATCCCTCAAAGGTAGTGGAACTACGAGCACAATGGAAGAAGAGAACATAAGATGAGCAAACAAAAGTTTTTTTTGTGTCAGTATGGTAGAGACCAAAAAGAGATGGATCTCAATGCTTGATATTGTCCCCAAGTAGACAACAAAAAGGCACATTTATGACAAAAAGCACATCTACGACATAACATATATACAACATATAGAAGATTTGAGATACAAATAGAAGAATGTCATGATAGGTTTAATCCCTTTATTAGCTTGCACCAACAAGGCAACAAAGGTCATCCAAAGAGAACTTAACATAACATAAAGACAATATCAAGCAACACATCATGGGGGAAGCACATTATGTACGAACAACACACAAAAGAGTCTACTGCACAAGAAAATTTAGGTAAACAAATCATTTGCCTCCCAATCTTTCTTAACATCACTTAGGGATGGTGGACAAGATGCAAGAGGAGCAACCACAAGTACGGTAGATGGAGCTTGTGCGAGTTCCAAACAAGCAACATGCTCTAATGATGAGTCACTTTGTCACTAGGAGCTAGGATTAATGCTTTGGAAAATATTAAATAAAGTTCATAATTTATTTCAATAACCTCATACATATCATTAGAATAATGAGCATCGAGATTATTTGCATCAACCCATATCATCATCTAGATTAATAACAATATAATCTTTAATGCAAAATGAACAATTATCATGCTTCGACAATATTACATTTGATAAGCAGGAGATATTTTTCCACAGCAAGTCAAATTGTGATATTGCTATCAGGATTCAACTGTGTAAGTTTTGAGTCAAACTCATTGACCCATAATTCATGAGTAGTGGTTCACATGAACCCATCTCTCATGAGAATGAATGGAACACTTAGCACTTAAGGGGCTTTCTAATGAATGGTTCATAAGGCACAACACTTGGTGAAGGTTTTGCAAATGAGGATGCAAGTAGAGTGGGTTTAACCATGGAGGAAACTCCGTAGTTAAGCGCGCTCGAGCTGGA
>MU225383.1:371967-429221 GCA_018584345.1 Thuja plicata
TGAGTGCTAAGTGTTCCATTCATTCTCATGAGAGATGGGTTCATGTGAACCACTACTCATGAATTATGGGTCAATGAGTTTGACTCAAAACTTACACAGTTGAATCCTGATAGCAATATCACAATATTACATTTTTAAGATTTTATTCCTCCCCTGGGCTAGTAAAGTTTGGTCAAATGGGACTAAAGCATCATTGGGTGTCTTAGGGAGGAAATGTTTTGGGAAACAAGTTCATGGGCCTTGGCACAATGTCCTCGGTGTTGGTCTTTAGCACTATAGTTTCTCTTGGTTTGACTTGAAATTTGGGAAGGTTTGGGATTCAATCAACATTGACTCATTTTCTTCCTTCAGGAACATAAGGAACCTTACTAGGTTGAGGGATGGAAGATGCTGAAATTTTGTAAGATATAGGAGGTGGAACATAAACATATATAGGAGGAATGAAAGGTGTAGGAAGGAGTCGAATTTCCAGATGAGGAGATGAATATCCTTAGGTTTTCTCAACTTTGATATCATGTTAGTTTTGAATTTTTGATAGGATAGGAACATAATGTCTTGTCAAGGTTGAAATGGTTGAGGTGTTTGAGGCCAAAAGAAGTTAAGGGTGAAGTTTCCATAAATCACTAATGGTTTATATAGATTATGATTGGTCATGACGATTTCTCCATTATGAGGGAACTTCAAACACTTTGGATAGTAGAGTGAATAACTTTCATGAAAGTAAGCCAAGAATGTCCTCACTTGAAATTGACTAGAGGTAGGTATAATGACAAATGTGAAATCTAAGCACTTTTTACCAATTTCAACAAGGGCAACAATGTTAAAGCATACATCTGTGTTGCATTAGGCATATTTGCATATTGTTGTATAATTAATTATGCACATGCTCAAGAATGCTCTTATGTATAATTGAGCACATGTTTTCACATTCATGCTCTAGCTTAAGTTCACTTAGTTGAGCCTAATTTAGGTTAGTTCAGTCTAGTTGCACTCAAATTTGCACATTGTGCATATCATACACTTTTAGTTTGCATATCTAGCTCTAGTTTGCTATAAAAGCAATTGATCTCTTCATTGTAATTCATTTGGTGATTCTCCATTCATAATTTTGCAATTGTGTAATCTTTGTTTCTAGGGAAGTGTACAATTATTTTTTTGCCTCCTTCCTTATGGAAGGTGTTCTTGTTTTGTTGTTTGATCCTGGAGGTGCTTGTGTCGCAAATTTCAATATGGCTCCATTGCTTCAACATGGTATCAGATCTTTGATACCACGATCTTTATGATCTTGTGTAAGCTTCAAGGACCCTTTTAGGTCTTTGCTTCTATATTTTATGCTAGCATGTATGCTATGGGAGATGCCTTCATTTTTCCTACTTTTGAGGTCTTTTGTGAGTGCTTGACATGGGAACATAGATTGATCTTGGGGGAAGGAAGACAAAGCAAAAGTCTAAGACACTCCTTTTGGGGCAAACATCCCTCCTACCTAGGTTTGAGGTCAGATTAGAGATCTTCTTCCACTCCATCTCCTTTTCTAAGTTTGGCGAGGTTTCCTGTAAGGTAAAGAAGAAGAAGCGAACCTTGCAATTTTTGTGGCTAGGTAGGACATGCAGTCGCGAGGTGTTAGAAAAGACTAGAGGCTTTAGAGGCTAAGGGAATGGGTGCATGTGTGAGCGAAGGTGTGTGTGTGAGTGCAAGTGTATGCCTAAATGCGATGAGGATGTGTGAAAGAGAATCTATCTCCATGTATGTGTGGTTATGAGTTGGTGCAAAATGTGGTGTTGTGTAGTGTGGAATTTCATGTGTCGACTACCAAAAGCAGTGAGCAGAAGGTATTCACAATCTTTGAGTCAAGTTGCAGATCTTAATCAATGGTGGATCTTTTCTCTTTTATCCTTCTTAATCTAGGTAGTGAGACCTCCAAAAGTGATCCTTCTTTTGAGCTGTAAACCCTCTGGCACTGAGTCTTTCTGCAGTGAGCATTATTTGTAAAATCACCTTAACTAGTGTCATCCTAACATGTGTTTATATATATTTGAGAATTAATCTTCTTTGTATTTTTTTCTTCTCTTAAATAGAGTTTTCCACGTAAATTTAGTGTTTCCTTGTGCATGGTGGTTTCTGTTTTCACTTGTTCCCTTCATTTTTACATTATTATGTGGTTAAGGATTAAGATATATTTTTTTTGATATGATTCAAGAAAAAATTTATAAGTTTTAAAGATAACTGATTCAAGGAAAAATTTATAAGTTTTAAAGATAACTGATTCACCCCCTTGTCAATTGTACCGTGCATTTAACAATTGGTATCAAAACTTTGGTTCCTTGGAGAAGAGCTTAACCACTTGAGGAAGATCCTAATGGCACACAAACTGCCTATTTCTATGTTTGCTGGGTTTGACTATGCTTTGTGGAAGATAAAGATGCAAGGATATTTGATCTCTCTTGGTTATGAAGTTTGGAAGGTATTTGAGAAATAATATGTCAAACCAACAACTGTGCTGAATACTCTTGATGAGATCAAGGCTTATGAGGACAATTTCAAGGAAAGTTATGCAATTTTTAGTGCTCTTTCTTAATCTAATTAACAAAACTTATGTCTATAGAAACTGCTCATGGTGTTTGGAATAAGTTAGAGAATATTTATGAAGGTGATAATAAGGTCAAACAAGCTAAGTTGCAAAATTCTAAAGCTAAATTTGAGTACTTGCGAATGGAAGATGACAATATAACAAGCTATCTACAGAAGGTGGATGATGTTGTAAATGAGATTATAGGTCTTGGTTGTGAATTGAAAGAGAATGAAGTTGTGAAAAAGGTACTCAAAACTCTTACTAAACCTTAAAGTTCTAAGGTTTCTGTTATAGAAGAATCACAAAATTTGGATCAGTATGTTAGATAACATATGTATGGCTTCTTGCTTTTGAGTTGATGAAATTTGGTAATACCATTGCAAAGGCTAGGAATGCATTTAAAGCTGCTAAATCAATGAAAGATGGGGAATATGATGAGGAAGACTTTGATGAGATTGAGGTAAACTTTAGGAGGAAGATGAAAAAAGGAACTAGAAATTACAAAGATAAGCTACCATTCAAATATGTCAATTGTGGTAAGATAGGTAATTATGCTTCTAGATGTCCACATAGAATCATGAACAATAAAATGAAGGGAAGCAAAATAAAGATAAATAAGAAGGCTTATTTTGTTAGAAAAGATGCTAATATTTTTCATGATGAATCTGATTATGAAGAAGATGATGAATGCTTGTTCCTAGCTATTAAGGAATAACCTTGTTCTGCTAAACGTGACAAAATTGTGAAAGGAAAATCTCTGGAAGGTGAGGCTAAAGATGAAGGTACTATGGTATCTGCTTTTTGTGCTAGAAGAGATATAGATGACTATTATTGACAACAAATGTTTAAATCATGCAAGTGGTGACAAGATTAAGTTTGTATAGCTTGAGAAATATGATGAAGGTGTTGTTAGATTTGAATATGATTAGATTGCTAAGATAGTTGGAATAGGTTCAATAGGTTTTGATGGAAAGCATAATACTGACAATGTTTATTATGTTAAAGGCTTAAGGCATAATCTTTTGAGTGTTGGTCAAATGTGTGGAAATGGATATAATCTTGTTTCTTAGAATGATGGTTGTGAGATCAGGAAAAGGTCTGGAACTGTGATTGTTGCTGGAAAGAAGACAAATGGAAATATTTATCAGTTGAAGACTGGTAGTGGATATTGTTTGATGACTCAGATCAATGAGAGTTGTTATGACACCAAAGGATGTCTCACATTAACTTTGATAATCTAGTGAGGATTAGTTCAGTTCAAGTTGTGAGAGATCTACCGAGACTTACAAAGCCTACTAATGTTGTCTGTAAAGAGTGTCAAGTTGGAAAACAAATAAGGAATTTTAAGGTTAAAGAACAATCTTCTACCGAGCTTTTGGAATTAGTGCACAATAATCTTTGTGGTCCAACTAGAACAAGATGTCAACAAGGTGACATGTATTTCATGCTTTTAATTAATGATTATTCTAGAATGACTTGGGTTACTCTTCTGAAAGAAAAACTAGAAACTCTTGAAAAGTTTAATATATCTAAGCTATGGTTGAGAATGAGATAGAGAGAAGAATCAAATGCTTAAGATTGGACAGATGAGGAGAATTTTCTTTTGATAGATTTAATACTTTTTGTGAGATTCATGAGATAAAAAGGCACTTGCTTGTTCCTTGAATAACACAACAAAATGGTGTGGTTGAGAGAAAGAATAAAATATTTCAGGAAGCTACTAGAACAATGATGAATGAAGAAAATCTACCATAAATCCACTAGAGAGAAAAAATACATACTATAGTTTACATACTTATTAGAGTGAAAATTAGAAGAAACTTTGGAAAGACATCTTATGAGCTACGATATGGAAGGGATTCTTCTGTAAAATATTTCAAAGTATTTAGAAGTAAGTGTTACATCATAAGAGATGAAGAAAACTTGGGAAAGTTTGACACAAGAGATGGTGAAGGTATGTTCCCGGGGTACTCTACTAAGAGAAAAAAAAATAGATTGTTACAACAAGAGAATGATAAGGATAGTTGAAAGCACAAATGTGAAGGTTGATAAAGACATTTTGAAGAATATAGAAGTAGAAGTTGGATATGAATTAGATGAATCAATTAACAAAGATGAAGAAGAGAAGGTTGAAGAAATAGAAGTGTAGAATGATAAAGAAGATGCTCCAGTAATTGCTCCTAAAATTCCTAGGTTTGTAGAGAAGAATCATTGAGAGAAACAAATCATTGGAGACATGAACAAAGGTGTTATCAAAAGAAGTAAAGCTGCTGAAGAATAGGTGAACTTGTGGTTGATTTTAGAAATATAATCAAAGACTGTGAAAGAAGCTTGCAAGGATCAACATTAGATGAGAGCTATGAAAGCCGGATTGGAATAGATTGAGAAAAATCAGACTTGGGAACTTTTCCCAAGGCCAACAATTAAAAATGTAATAGGGACTAAATGAGTATTTTGGAACAAATTAGATGAAGATGACCACATGGCAAGAAATAAGGCAAGTTTTGTATGTAAAGGTTACTCACAAGTGGAAGGAATAGATTTTGAAGAGACTTTTACTTTGGCAAGAATGGAGGCAATTATAATGTTTTTGGCTTTTGCAACACATAAGGACTTCAAGGTTTATTAGATGGATGCAGAATCTATTTTTCTGAATGAAGGACTGAAAGAAGTATACATATAGAAATCAAAAGGATTCAAACTATCAGACATGCTAGACATGGTCTGCAAATTGAAGAAGACATTGTATGGATTGAAGCAAGCTCCGAAAGCTTGGTATGCAAAGCTTGATAGGTATTTATTAAAACAAGGATTTCAAAAAGGTAGTGACGATAGCACTCTTTATTTTAAAGTTGAAGAAAATGAAATTTTGTTTGTAGTTGTTTATGTGGATGATATAATCTTTGGAGGAAATGATGGTATACATGCAAGAAGTTTGCTGATGTGATGCAAGAGGAATTTGAAATGTCTATGATTGAGGAACTAAATTTATTTCTTGGGTTACAAGTCAATTAGAAAAATGAAGGTATCTTTATTTCACTATCAAAGAATGTTAAGGAAATGTTGAGGAAGTTTATATTGGAAAATGTTAAATCGATATGTAGTCTTATGGATACTAGCTGTAAATTGAGTAAACATGTTGAATCTCCTAACACTGATGAGACTAGATAAAGATCAATGATTGGAAGATTATTATATTTGAGTGCTACTACATCAAATTTCATGCATGTAGTTTGTCTTGTAGCTAGATTCCAACAAGATCCTAGAGAAACACATGCTGCTATGAAAAGAACTTTCAAATACTTGAAAGACAGAAGACTATGGATATTGGTATCCTAGGAAATTTGACTTTACTCTGATTGTTTATACTGATGCAAATTAGGCTGCTTGTGTGGATGACAAGAAAAGTACAAGTGGGGGTACATTTTCTCTGGACCTCGGTTGGTTGCTTGGTCAAGCAAGAAACATGATTTAATATCTTTGTCTATCACAGAAGATGAATATATTGCTACAACAGCTTGTTGTACATAGGTATTATGGATGAAACAAAATTTGAAGGATTTTGGAATACTATTTGATTAGCCTATTTCTATCTTGTGTGACAATACCAGTGCAATAAATATTTTAAAGAATCCAATATTACATTCAACGACAAAACATATTTCAACCTGGTTTCACTTTTTGAGAGAGTTTTTGAGAATGAAGTAAAACTTGAGTATGTACATAAAAAGAACAAATTGCTAACATATTTGCCAAGACACTTTCTAAGGATATTTTTGAATATCTCTAGGAGAGATTTGGGGTTATTGCCTCTCCTTTTCAGAAGTAGATGCATTTAGAGGTGCATTAGTCTAGTGGACTTCATGTGTAATCTTAATCTAGAATAATGGTGGAAGCTTCCTCTTACATGGAGCTAAGTGCAGTTGTGAGCTGATATGTATTCTTTAGGGGAAGGTGAGAAAAATGAGCTAGTAGTATTTGAGACTGACCTTTTCCATTGATGTCAAAGGGGGCGAGAGTTAGGTATGAGAGAGTTTTTTTGAGGAAAAGATTAGATGTGAGAATGTTGCTGTCGTTGATGTGTTTCCATCAATGACAAATGGGGATATTGTTGCAGGTTTGAGAAGAATGACTAGTTGGTTAAGGTATTAATGCCAACATGTTTCTGTTGTCATTAGTGACTGGTTGTTGCAAATCTTATTGAGTTTTATGTGTAGTGGTGATATGAGATATGCTCTGCATTTCTTTTAGGTTTCAAATCTATTGATGCAGTTTGGATATATTATTAAGAAATGTTTGGAGGTATTGGATTTGAGTTTTTGTGTGTTGGATCAGAGTTCAGAAGAATTGGCTTTTATTTGAGTGTAACAATGTTTGACAAAGTTTCCTATGAGAAATGTGTGCTCCACATTTCTCCACTTTGGTTTTTGGTATTGTTGATTTGGGATTGCACTTATGATGACCATATCTTTGTTCAATTCAATTGACACAAGTTTTTGTGTTTCAGAGGCATGGTTGTAGAGTTTGATGGTGTTCACTCTAGGTTTGGTTGACCTCGAGTGTTTACACTTTCATAATATGCTTCAGTGAATGAAAGATGAAGACTAGCATGTATGATGTATATTTTGGTTCCATTGAAGATGCATTGTGGTCCACATTTCATTCCTTTGCACCTTGGGAATGTTTAGGTGCTGACCTAATTTGAATTATGTTCGGTTAAGATGCTTAGCCAACTTTGGGAGATTTTGTTAGCATGGGGATGGTATATGTAAATAATAAATTGCTAAGATAGTGAGTGCATATGTGAGAGAAGGTGTGTGTGCGAGTGCAAGTGCAAGTGCAAGTGCATGCACGAATGCGATGATGATGTATGAAAGTGAATCTATCTCCCTGTATGTGTGAATATGAGTTGGTGCGAATTGTTGTGTTGTGTAGTGTGGAGTTTCATGTGTTGACTATCGGAAGCAGTGAGCTGAAGGTATTCACAATATTTTAGTCAAGTTACAGAGCTAAATCAATGGTGGATATTTTCTCTTTTATCCTTCTTCATCTGGGTGAGTCCTTTGGCGGTGAGCCTTCTTTCAGGAAGTGAGCCCTTTGGCAATAAGTCTTTCTATAGTGAGCAATATATATGAGAATTAATCTTCTCTATGATTTTTCCCTTAACAATGTTTTCCATGTAAATTTGGTGTTTCCTTGTGCATGGTGGTTTCTGTTTTCACACGTTCCTTTCATATTTACATTATTCTATGATTAAATATTAAGATAAGTTTTTTTTGGAACTAATTCAAGGAAAGATTTATAAGTTTTATAGATAACTGATTCACGCCCCCTCTCAGTTATTTGTACATTTAACATAAACAAAACCTAATATGATATACTTTAGAAATGATTGCATACAACCTTAATGAAATGCATATAACTCAGATCTAAACATCCAAATCGAAAGCAAGATGTAATGAGTCAAGTTCACCAAAATGTAATTTGGGGAAATAGAATTCACTAGTCCATGCATGCAAAGTAGGATTCTTAGGCCTACTTCCCTACTTACATTGGAAGGATAATGTTCTACTTGGCTCAATATTTTTGGGCTCAAAGTGAATTCAATGGTCCTTCATGATGGGTTTGAGAATGACTATGCAATTGTGGAATATAAATGCAAGATCTAGGAAAAAATATGGCAAAATGACAACTTTTAGCATGCACGATAGAACATTAAACAGATACGCAAGCTTTAGAAAAATATCGAGAAAGTAAACACGAAGACTATGTTCCTATGGTCCGAATTCATGACAGAACAAGAGGGCTCAGATAAGCAAGGCTTCTGTGTCCTGCCAGGGTTTTTGGGTCATGCCTACTTCAGATCAATAGACAAACATTCTATAGGTCTCCCGATGCTCAATTTGAACCTTTTTGTCTATGTTCACCACTTGTTACTTTCACATAGAAAATAAAGAAAATGTAGGGTTGAAAGGGGTTTTCCTAGGTCAAGTCCTAGTTTTGGAATTAACCTTGAAATCGAAATAAACATAAATGAAATTGAGAGTGTGCTATTAGGTAGTAGAGGCTACATCTAATAATATGTATTTATACCTTCTTAGGCCTTTGTGTTGAAATTATCATGTGAAGATGTTGATGTTGAATTATAGAGTTAACTTTAGGAATCGTTGATCATGGATGCCATCATGAATGCATAGATCCAAAAATTACTCTTCATCTTCAACGCCTTGGATGCTTGATCTCTTTCTCTTGAGGACTTGAATGCTTGAACTTGAAATTAAATTGATTCCTTGATGTGTGATTGTGAGTGATGATAAATTGAGGGGGGGGGGGGGGGGGGGGGGGGGGGGGNGGGTAGGTGGGTAAATTGATTTTATACCTCTACCAAGCGTTTTAGGGTTTTAATTTTGGATCAAGTTGAGACGATTTAATTTTCCGCTCCCACAAGCTAATCGTTGTATGATTTGAATTTGGGGCCTGATTGGTGGGACCCAAATGCCTTGGGCATCTCGGTCTTGGGAGCTTTTGAGTCCTCGCAATGAACCCCTAAATTAGGACTAGAGGTTTAGGATGTCGAGAGGAAACCTAAGTTTATTCAGAATTTGAGCTGGATCAAGCATGTTGGGCATAGGAGGCCAAGAATGCTAAAATGAGGCCTAAGCGAGAAATAAATTGCATAGAGATGCAATTAAAAACTCTACACTAGGTTTACTAGTTGGTACACTAGTTTACATAATTATATTGAGATGGTGTTAAACTGTAAGTTATCAACTAAGCCTTCCACAATATATTGACAAGTTTCATGTCACATTTATGGTATTAGTTGGATGACATGATAAGGTACATCAAACACGACCTTATGTTGATTGCACGATGAATCAAATTAAATCATACTGATGTAGGTGGACGTGTCTCCCCTATGTTATGTCATACACAATGCAAATAGGTTAATTTAGGAAATGGTAATGTTATTGAATTCGAAATGCTTTTATACCTCTACCAAGCGTTTTAGGGTGTGAATTTTGGAGTAAGTTAAGATAGGCTTTAATTTTCTTCTCCCACAAGCTAATCGTTGTATGATTTGAATTTGGGGCATGATTGGTGGGACTTAGATGCCTTGGGCATCTCGGTCTTGGGATCTTTTCGGTCCTCGCAATGCAACCCTAAATTAGGACTAGAGGTTTAAGATGTCAAGAGGAAACCTAAGTTTATTCAAAATTTGAGCTGGATCAAGCATGTTGGGCATAGGAGGCCAGGAATGCTAAAATGAGGCCTAAGTGAGTAAGAAATTGCATAGGGATGCAATTGACAACTCTACAATAGGTTTACTAGTCGGTACACTAGTTTACATAATTATATTGAGATGGTGTTAAACTATAAGTTATCAACTAAGCCTTCCACAATATATTGACAAGTTTCATGTCATATTTATGGTAATAGGTGGATGACATGATAAGGTACATCAAACATAACCTTATGTTGATTGCACGATGAATCAAATTAATCATACTGATGTAGGTGGACGTGTTTCCCCTATGTTAGGTCATACACAATGCAAATAGGTCAATGTAGGCAATGATAATGTTATTGAAGTTGAAATGATTTTATACATTTACCAAGCGTTTTATGGTGTGAATTTTGGATCAAGTTGAGACATGCTTTAATTTTCTGCTCCCACAAGCTAATCGTTGTATGATTCTAATTTGGGGCCTGATTGGTGGGAGTGAGATGCCTTGGGCATCTTGGTCTTGGGAGCTTTTGGGTCCTCCCAATGTAGCCCTAAATCAGGACTAGAGGTCTAGGATGTCGAGAGGAAACCTAAGTTTATTCAAAATTTGAGATGGATCAAGCATGTTGGGCATAGGAGGCCATAAATGCTAGAATGAGGCCTAAGCGAGTAAGAAATTGTACAGGGATGCACTTGAATACTCTACACTAGGTTTACTAGTTGGTACACAAGTTTACATAATTATATTGAGATGGTGTTAAACTATAAGTTTTGATTAAGTAAAAGTAGGTTTTGAAAGGACCCAAATTCTTTTACAAAGAGCTCAAAGATAAACCATTAAAAGCATAAAAAAGTCTGTGCCACAACACCCAGAACAAAAGCATGAAAAAAAACACGGTAGCTACCGATATACAAAAGACTGCACCAAAAGAGATGGAACATGAGAACACAACAAAAAGAACTAAGCCTTCCACAATATATTGACAAGTTTCATGTCACATTTATGGTAATAGTTGGATGACATGATAAGGTACATCTAACATAACCTTTTGTTGATTGTACGATGAATCAAATAAAATCATACTGATGTAGGTGGACGTGTCTCCCCTATGTTAGGTCATACACAATGCAAATAGGTTAATGTAGGCAATGGTAATGTTATTGAAGTTGAAATGCTTTTATACCTTTACCAAGCATTTTATATTGTGAATTTTGGAGCAAGTTGAGACATGCTTTAATTTTCCGCTCCCACAAGCTAATCATTGTATGATTTTAATTTGGGCCCTAATTGGTGGGACCGATATGCGTTGGGCATCTCAGTCTTGGGAGCTTCTGGGTCCTTGTAATGCAGCCCTAAATTAGGACTAGAGGTCTAGGATGTCGAGAGGAAACCTAAGTTTATTCAGAATTTGAGATGGATCAAGCATGTTGGGCACATGAGGCTAGAAATGCTAAAATGAGGCCTAAGAGAGTAAGATATTGCACATGGATGCAATTGAATACTCTACACTAGGTTTACTAGCTGGTACACAAGTTTACATAATTATACTGAGATGATGTTAAACTATAAGTTTTGATTAAGTAAAAGCAGGTTTTGAAAGGACTCGAATTCTTTTACAAAGAGCTCAAAGATAAACTATTGAAAGCATAAAAAAGTCTGCGCCACAACACCCAAGAACAAAATCATGAAAAAACACACAACAACTACCAATATACAAAAGACTGCACCAAAAGAGATGAAACAGGACAACGCAACAAAAAGATAGGACAACAGAAAGAGACAACTAAATACATTTCATAAGGTCCTTAGCATGGATCACCATTATCTGCATCTGATCAACAATATTCTTAAGCTCTTCCATCTCCTTGTCTTCTTTGGCCTCAGTCTTCCTAGTGCTCGTCCGAGTGCACTTTCTAGGTCCTATAGCCTCCTACAGGTCCTTCACCTCCTTCTCGCCTTTAGTCTGCTCCATCTTGTCGACCAGGATCTTAACATGTTCAGTATAGGATTTGGGTTGAAAAGGCTTTGCTCCCCGATTTTCGTCATAGTATTCTCCAATTTCTCCTCTCTATTTTGCAGAGTGTCAAGCCTACCCTTGAAATCCCCTTCAATAACCCTGGTGCCTTTCCCTTTCAGGCTTTTTCCAGATTACAAACCTTATTGACCATGGCAACATGAGCTTCCGCTTTTCCAACAACATCCATCATTTTCTCAAGGCACACAACAACCAATTTTTCTCCTATGCTTATCTTCTTAAGGAGGTTAAAATCACACACCATCATACACATTTTCTCTTCAAGACCATGTCGACATCATCCATCAGCTTCCCCAGTGTACAAGTAAAATCCACAAGGCAATTTTTATCTTTCATCACAACGCTAACCCCACTTTTATCCTTGTCATTCTCCTTGTCTATAGTCACCTTGGTCCCAAGAACATCTTGTCTGTTAAACTATAAGTTATCAACTAAGCCTTCCACAATATATGGACAAGTGTCATGTCACATTTATGGTATTAGTTGGATGACACGATAAGGTACATCAAACATGACCTCATGTTGATTGCAGGATGAATCAAATTAAATCATACTGATGTAGGTGGATGTGTCATACACAATGCAAATAGGTTAATGTAGGCAATGGTAATGTTATTAAAGTTGAAATGCTTTTATACCTTTACCAAGCGTTTTATGGTGTGAATTTTGGAGCAAGTTGAGACATGATTTAATTTTCCGCTCCACAAGCTAATCGTTGTATGATTTGAATTTGGGGCCTGATTGGTGGGATCGAGATGCCTTGGGAATCTCAGTCTTGGGAGCTTTTGGGTCCTCGCAATGCAACCCTAAATTAGGACTAGAGGTCTAGGATGTCGAGAGGAAATGTAAGTTTATTCAGAATTTGAGATGGATCAAGCATGTTGGGCATAGGAGGCTAGAAATACTACAGTGAGGCCTAAGCGAGTAACAACTTGCACATGGATGCAATTGAATACTCTACACTAGGTTTACTAGTTGGTACACTAGTTTACATAATTATATTGAGATGGTGTTAAACTATAAGTTATCAACTAAGCCTTCCACAATATATTGACAAGTTTCATGTCACATTTATGGTATTAGCTGGATGACATGATAAGGTACATCAAACATGACCTTATGTTGATTGCACGATGAATGAAATTAAATCATACTAATGTAGGTGGACGTGTCTCCCCCATGTTAGGTTATACACAATGCAAATAGGTTAATGTAGGCAATGGTAATGTTATTGAAGTTTAAATGCACTTTTAAAGTTGTGGCATCATCAAAATTTTTTGTACATGGTTGTATTGCATCAAGATGCATAGAGCTATTAAAATCTATTTTTACTAGGATGTACAAAAAGCCATTCTGTCAATATCTCGTTCATGTGCAAAGAATTTTGATATTATGTTGTGTACATAAGGGAGTATTGCAACATGAATTAACTTTATATTGGATTGAAGTGCAAGAGTGCAAGTGGTTCAAAATTATATAACATTCAACCTTACAGAAAGAAATATTGCAACATGAAATAACCGTATATCAAGTTGAAGTGCAAGAATGTAAGTGGTTCAAAATTGCGTAAGGAACATTAAACCTTGCTTATAGAGAAATATTCTCCATTAGGTTTGGTGTGTGATGTAATTAACGAAATTGATGTTGATTTGGAGAACCATTGATTGTGTTCAATTGTTATGTGGTTGTGTCAATATCCTCCATTCTTTTTTGTAGAGTGATGTTTTTGTGCTGGAAAAATATCCAAAGGCACCAATGCAAAACAATGGGACAAGATGACTACGAGGCATGGATTTGTGGTGCATGTGTCTAGTAATGAATTGTAGATGTGAAGCCTAAAACCTTTAATAAAGCACTAGAATCAAGGATGATTTGAAGCTATCACGCTTCTACCTAAGAGCTAGTGAAGGTTTAAAGTATGTTGACATGATATTTATTTGAATCATGGTCTTGACTCACAATGCTTGTAGGGAAATTTTTCTATATTCTCCAACACCAAAATGAGAGTGTTTATGAAATCATATGTCCTTATCAAGAGAATCTAGTCCCTAAACACAAGAGCTCAAACAAAAGCAATGCATAATGACATAATTCTCATAGTTCAAAAGGAAATTTCTAGATGAAAAGTGGTACATTAGGTGCATTATGCAAGATTGAATTAACCATAGTTGAGAAGCCTTCTAATGTGGTTGTCTAGTGCTACACGAGTTTGGTGTATTATGAATAGGAGCTTAGCCATTATATCAAAGTTGCAATATCTTTGTCTAGTTGTATTCTTGATGAGAGACAAGCTTCTAATATTGACACAAACATTGACTACTATGAGCGTAGAGTTACAAAGCTATCCTTTTGTAAAGATGTGCTCAAGGAATAGTCAAATATTCTTACACAAATTGTTGTAGGCAACATGGTTTATGTGGATTGCCCCTTAAAGATGTTATTTCTTTATCATCTTGTGTAATGTGAATATTGAAGGATATGATGTCCTAGATAAAAAACAAGATGACATGTAGTCAAATGACACATAAATATTTTCCTATTCAAGTGTTTAAATAGAGGATTACTAGAAGCTAGTTTTATGAGTAGTTGTGTAGCACGAGAGAAGATTTTATGTTGGTTGTCTTGTGTTGAGTTGTATCGAGCTATTTGAATATGCACTCATAAAAATATACATAAAGTTATTTTACAAGAATCTCATTCTTGTATAAAATATTTTGAAATTATATTATATATACAAAATAAAATTGATACATGAAATGCACTTATATCAAGAACTAATAAACATAATCACAACTGATACAAAATTGTACAAAATTGCACACAAATCAACATTCTAATTAAGAACATTTTCTCTTAATACAATTAGAAAAAATAATCCATAAAATTTAAAAGGAATGATACATGCATAAAGGAAACAAAATTACAATCCCTACACTTGTATATCAACAAATGATTAAACCTTCAATGTGATGCTTTCACATAAGGTGGGTCCATAAATATAGAAATAACCACAAAAATCTTTAACATTGTACATATCCATTATTTAAGAGGGGCAAAGTAAAGTTTTATTTATAGAAGTTATTTCAAAAGGATATATGCATCATAATCCCATCTAATGAACTATCTAAATGGCTTGAATACAGAGCAAATGCATGAGATGGAGCCAAAGCTGTATCAATAATTTTGAGCTTACAAACAAATCAAATAAATTCTCAAGAATATTATGAGCACTTGACCATTCAATTTGTGTGGCCATACTTTTAAGTGATTTAGACAAAACTTGAAAACATATTAGTTAGGCATGCATACAATATGGAATAATAATAATAATGATCTCTTACCATTCTATGTGAAATGTCTTACATGGGAGCCCTACCTCACTAAGACGACAAATGAGACAAATTGACGATGATAAAGTTTCCTTTTTGTTTTCTACCCACGCAATCTTATCTCCTAAACAAGACTACACAAGCTTTATGTTTGATTCTTCATTCTTACAATGGAGGGGAATATGCCACCTTTGTGAAAAATTAATGGATTAAAAGCAAACATGCTCAAATAGATGAGGGTCCTTCGTGCAGTTGCACTCAATATACGTGGCAGATAAAGACACATTCTTTTGGACAATGACAAATAACGATAATTCATATGTGATAGGTTAAGGGTATCTGTTTGCTTAAAGTTTGTTTTTGTATTAAGGTAAGTTTACAATTATTAATTATAATTATAATTAAAAAAATTCAAATTTGATAAAGTATTGTTTCTAGTTTTTTGTAGTAATTATTGTTAGTAAATAATATTTGCAAATTATTATTATAGTTAAATTATAAGTTAAGTATAATTATGTGAGAGGTGTAATTATATTGGTAATTAAGGATGGAATGAATGATGGTAAGAGATTAATTGTAATGTTGTCAATGTGTTAACATAACTAATTAAGAAATGAGTAAGCATACTTCAAACTACAAAAAATTAAAACTATAAAACAACTAGAATATAAACAAAATAGAATAATTCTTAGTAAACATAAAGAAAATAATTCTTAAATAATTCTAAAGTAAAATAATTTGTTTTAAACAAACTATTATAGATATCTTAAATACAAGTATAGATATCTCAATAACAATTTTGATATCTCCATGTTAAATGTATTTAAGTTATTTATGTTAGTATTATAAATTAAATAATTATGATTAATTTTATCATAATATTATTTAATTTAATAATCAAATAATAAAAATAATTTTATACTTTACTCACATTAAATTTAATTTTACTACTAATAAAAAATAGTTTAATTTCCCATCAAATCAAACATATGCAAACATAATATATAATTAGTAAAATGAAAACAAAAAAAAATATTTATGAATTATATTTTAGATTTTTAATCTTAAAAATAATATTCATATATTAGATTTTACTTAAAAAAAACCATTTTACATATCTCCTAATTATTAATAAATTTTAGTTATAGATTATAAAATTATTTTATTTAACATTTCTTTATTAAAGACTTATGCCATTACACTCCACACTCCACACTCCACTCCACCTGGTACTAATTATATAAAAAGGGGAAAAACTCAATTTTCAACAATTATATCATTTTTACTATTTTAGTTAATTATTTTATTTATTATTAAATATTAATATTGTAAGTTGTAATTGATGATCAAATTTAAAGATAAAATGTATGATGCCATTATACTTCACTTCTTGTTGCCACTTAAAATGCCTATAGGCATTTAAAAAATAACTATAATTAAATAAGAATAATTCTTCATATAAAATAAGTAAAATAAAATAAAAATATTTCGTACTTAATAATTAATTAAATTATGGATAATTTTAAAGAAATAATATTTAATTTAATTATTTTTATTGTAAATATAAATAATTCTATAATAATTATAAATAATTTATAATTGATAAATATGGGTAATTTTAAGATTGACCCAAGTTACTAGAGGTGTCTTATTTCTTACATTAACACAACTATTTGTGAGTTTAATGTTTTCGTAGGGATTTGAATGTTGGTGACAACAACAACAATGATAAGTTTTAACTAGCACACCATGTCCTTAACGATAATAATATCATTATTATTTTTATAAGAGATTATGTTTTTCTCTAAATTTTTTAACCATGGGGTATCTTGAGGTAAGGATGAGAGTAATCATATTAGGGAACCTACATCGACTTCATGTCCTCTATGAGAAAAATCCTACTAGCTTGAGACGGTGTAAAAGTTGTCAAGTATTTACCCTAAAGATTTTATAATTATATTAACGAACTAAGCATATACCCATGTCCTCTATGAGTCACCCCTACCACCAACTCTATCTATTTCCTAAGAATTAACCCCAAATTTTTACCCCATTAAATTTGAATTTAATGGTGGAGAGCGAATGATTTCACACCATATATTGAACTTCAAATCTAGTTAGGCGAGGGCTCCCTTCTTGTTAATAAATAAAACTAAAATATTAAAATATGAATTAAGATTTCCACATTGAAAGAAATCAATGGTCATGTTGTGCCTTACTATCGATGTGTACTAGTATATCTCCTACATGTATGAAGGAATTAAATAATTTACTTACATAATTAGAGAAAGTTTAGGGATAACTAAGAGGAAGACCACTTCATTTTCTTGGCTACCCTTATCTTATCCTTGTTTAATTAGGTTTAGTGTATCTAATTATATGTTGAGAAAATTATTTGTTAATGTTGTGTATGAATGTGGGACCACCTTGGTGTGTATGTTGGTGTCTTTCTTGAGATTCAATATATGTACGTGAGACCACCTTGTGTGTATGTTGGTGTCTTGCTTGATATTCAATATATACATGTGAATTTTGGCCTTGATTTTTTGTGTCCACAATACTATTCTTTTTTCTTGGGGGTTTCCTAAACTAACATATGATTTATTATTCTTGATGACGGTAATATGATTTGGTAGTAGGTAGCATGCTCCATCGTTCTATTCTTGAAGATCTCTTGAGAGATGAAATAGTTCTTTGTTGAGTATATTATGCTTGTAATCATGCGATCATTTGTGGTTATTGGAGCACCTTGTTGTGGTTTATTATTTTTTGCTATATTATACATTCTATCACTTATGTATTATGATTCTTCTATACTTGGGAAATAACCACTATCTTGTGATAACACTATCAACATTTGGATGGAATTTGAACTTTGTATTGAAAATAATTATCATGTTTGTATGTTGTCCCTTGTAAAGGAAATGTGCAATTTATGATATTGGAATCCTCATTTTAAAATCATTGAATTTTTTGTCTTGATTTATTTTGTATTAGATTATATTTTTCCTATATAAATGATAAGAGAAATAAAATTCCTTTTGGCATATATTGACATTGGTGTTGAATGAACATGGCACCTTGTGTTTCTTTTCTCATATGTTTCTATTCAATAGAAAAAAAAATATCTTATTCTTGTGGAATGAACTTGTAATATAGTGAAGATGAATGTTTCCAGGGTAAAAACACCATAAACTTTCACCCTTTTACAAAGGAAAATGTTAACAACACCAAAACTGTAAAACTTCAAGGGCATAAAAGTCACATTTTTGTTGAGAATTTGAAGATGATGTAAACTGATGAAATGTGTGAAATAGGATGAATTTTGTGCCTATAATTTTTTTTAAAAAATTTGAACAAAAATTAATATGGTTTTTGAAATTGTTAGGTCTATTTTTCATTTCCTGAAAAATACTGCAAATCAAGGAGTTTACTTCCCGCCAAATCATTATAAGTAATGTTTTTTACACCAATTTCAGAATATTTTTTAGATGACATGTATAGCTAGTGCATAAAAAAAGAAAGAAGTGTTTTTGATCTATAGTTTTCCCGTTATAAGTATTCAAAGTTGAACTTATCTGAAATCAACAGTTTTTGTCTCTCGCCACTTTTCCCCTATCAAAACTATACCAAAAACCAAATAAATTACATATTATTGAAGAGGAATCTCTTCTCTAGTGTTTTCTATGATTTAAAATTTATTCTGAATTAATTTAGTATTTTTTTTAAAATTTTCCGAATCAACGACTTCTCAAAGCTTTATATACCTACATGTAGTTTTTAGCGAATTTGTTCAATGTTTTGTAGTTGAAACAATATAAAATTTATATATCAAGTATTGTCATTCTGAGATCCAGAAAAGGGTACTTTTAGTTTTTTGACATTTTCTATTTTGAGCAGATAATGGAATAGCAGAAGTGCAAACTTCTAGTTTTTTTGTATTTTTGGAGGTTTGGCTGCGAACATGGCATGCCACCTAGGGAGACTTGATCGAGCCAGAATCGGCTCAGTCAGACTCGACCGAGTCCCACTGGCCCTCGCATTGTCTCGTGCAACAACCTAATGGGCCACGTAGGCACCATTCGGTGCCACGTGGACTCGGGCGTGTTAGACTGGGCCGAGTCTAATTGGGCTGAGTCAATCAAGTTAGCTTAAAAGGTGACAGTTTATTGTGCTTTTACCCTCCACTTTTAGTAAGATGATAATTGATGGGTTGAGAATAGTATTTTTTGTGGTAGTTTTATTTATTTATTTCTTTTGTTCCTTTCTAGCTGATGCAGGAACATCCTAGGGTAATAAGTGATTGACATAAACAAAAAATATTTTCCATTTATTTGCTTTGAATATTTGGTTTTATAGTTTAGTTTAGCATCTCTCCATTTTGTCATCTCTAGTTTTATATTGAGTTAGCAGGGATAAGCAAGTTAAATATGGTATTTACTCTTTGAAGGGTGAATGATTAAGGCGAGATCTTTGGTTTAGGGAATGAAAATCCATCAAGTCATAGTTGCAACTACCTAGGTATATATGTATGCAAATATGGAAGCATAGATATTGCACTTGAACTGTTTGACAATATCTTCCAAAGATGTATCATGGATGCAATGATTGTAATATATGTACAAAATGGATTGTTGTAAACCTTTAGAAACCTTTGAACATATGCAATTGACAACTCACATTGTAAAATAAACATCATAGGAAAGGAGGCATCAAGAAAATAAAGGAAAAATGATGGGCATCGATTGACGACCATTAGCACATTCATCGAATAGGAAAAATGAGAAACTTGTGGAATGATTTACTATGGTGAGACAAAAGGAAAGAAAATAAAGCAATGAAATAAATTTTTGTTTTAAAAGGAATATTTGTTGAGTTTTTTATGTTAGAGAACAAAAAAAAATGAAATTGATAGATTAGATATTAGTTAGTCATGTAATGCCAAAATAATGGGAGAGAATGAGAGGGTTTCGTTATGGAAATATTGTGAGGAGGGATGGAAAGGCAACATGAGAAGACAAGGGAGAAGGAAGAAAAGAAAATGGTTAATTTACCAAGTAGAAATGGGTGGGAGATAAAGGGAGAGATGGTGAGTGGTTAAAGGGGGGTTTCTTGGTAAATGATAGGAAGAACCTTGGAGGGGGTGAGCTAAGGCCAACAGTAAAAAAAAAAAAAAATTCAAGAGAAGTTCAAGGGGAAGATAGTGGATGGAAAAGACAAAATTCATCGAACAACATGATTTGTGGGTCTGCAATCAAGGAAGGAGGAGCAACCCCAATTGGATTTTTGTAGAGGAGAAATTCATGTAGGAGGGAATAGAGGTATGGACACAAAGAATAAAAAGAGAGGAAGACACTGCACTAGGAAATAGTGATTTTTGTGAGAAGATAGAGGCTGAGAAGTAGAAAATGAGGCTATAGAGACAACATAGTGGTTGCGACCATGAGGAGGAGAAGTATGGGTTGAAAGTGCTGAGTGTGTGAGAGAGAGGCCAATGAGGAGGCCATTTAATTGTAATACAATGTTATCTTATTTTTATGATTAGGTTTATTCCATTTGTGTTGCAAGCTTATTCTATTAGTTTGAAATAAAATAGAATGAAGAGCCTTTGTTTGTTACGTATTTTTGTGTTTGAGCTTTTGTAGCTAGAGGGGTGGACTCTCTTGCATCAAATAGTATCATAAGAGTCCCCGAGTATATAGAAAGAGAATTGAATGTGAGGGAATCTACTACCAGGACTTGCAGGTGAAGAACGAAGATAAGTAAATTGACTATCAACCATGAGGTAGTTTTCTCTTGGAAGTGTGAAGTGGTTGTGGAGAACTCAAGAGGATCATTATAGATTTAAAAATTCTTGATCTATTGAGAGCTAGAGCTATGAATAAAGTGAATGCATGGGAAGAGGTTGTATCAGATGAGAAAATGATAAGTTCAGAGAAGAGGACAAAGTGGTTCATTAAGAGACTCATGATGATTTTATTCTTGGAATGATATTGGGAAGAGAGTTATAGAGTGTCGAGAATTTGGATAAAAAATGATAGTTGTCACTAGAAGGATAAATAAGTAAGAGAAACCCACACACATGAAGAGAAAGGATAAGAGGAAATGATGGTTGTAAACCATCAGTTGGCAAGTGAAAATCATGAATGTAATGGAGGAAATGGTACCTCATAGATTGAGGTAGAAGATGAAGTTGATTTGGAGGTTGCGAAAGAGGTTTATTGAGGACTCGATGAAAATGACATATTGCTTGCAAAAGAGATTATGTTGAGTGAAGGAAAAGAGAGAAAATGATCTACCTGAAGAAGTTACAATAGTAGAGGTAGAACAAGATATTGCAATATCTGAAACTACAAAGGTAATTATTGGTTTTTTTTAAAAAGAGATGCATAAGGATGGGTTAATTCAAGAAGATGTTGCATATGAGTATGTAGAAACTATAGAGAGTGTAAGTAGATATTACAAATTAGTGTCAGGAGGATTCTTGTTTACATGTGTAAGTGGTTGAGGATACTATCAATGAGATTTGGTGGAGATGGATAGTTTGTGGTTGGTCCAAACCCATAGGAGAGGAAAAGAGTAGAGGAGAAATATATTGGCAGAGGTGATTGAAAAATAGTGGATGAAAACCTATGAAAGAAGAGAAGAATGGTGATAAGAGTTGTGGGAGGAGGATTATGGTTGTTCTATAAAGATGCCATCTAAGAGAAGTAAAAAGGAATGATTTTGTGTACTTGACACACTAATAGAGTTCATTGCAGGTTCTTTACAACCTAAAAGGGTAGTTCAACTATCTAAATCCATTTTTTTGAGTTCTACTCAAAAATTCATTTTTACCCAGTGTGTCTATTGTAGGAGCATCCCTAGTGAATCAGTGATTGAAATCAACCAAAAATATTTCCCAATTGTTTTCTTCAATTTTTTTTGTTTGTTTTAGTTTTCTTTGGCATCTTTCCATGTTGTTGACTTTGGTTTTCTATTTAGTCACCAATGATAAGAAAGTTAAATATCATCTCCAAGTTCTCTATTGGGAAACTATTTAAAGTGAGAACATCCATCAAATTATAATTGTAACTAACCATGTATACTGTTGGAAATACAATATTGGGAAAGCAAGATACTGAGAGAGGGGGGGGGGGGGGGGGGGGNGTGAATCAGATCTTGAAATTTAATCACTTAAAACTAACTGATCCACATTCATACATATATGAAATTAATCTGAAAACTATTAGCATCCACAACATGAAATAAATAACTCATGACATAGAATTTTGGTAACCCAGAAACCCAAATAGGTAAAACTGGGGTGGGGATGATACCCACAAAGATCTTCACTACTGCAGCAATAAAGTGTGCATGTTAGGGCTACAAAGTTTGATCACAATATGTAATCTACCTGGTTAAAGGTCTGCCCGGTTAAGAGCTTTAGATAATTAAAATCTACCTTGTGAAAGGATTTAAACTTACAACAAAGTAAGCACTTGACTAAGAGATTTAGAAAGGCCTGCTAGAACCATTATTTTAAGAGATTTCACTTGATACACTTGTTAGAATGTCTCAAGATATGATCCTTTGATGTGCACTCTAATGCTGATAACGGATCTCCTCTTTCCAATACCTTTTCTGATCTTATAATCTGATATGTATTTACTCTGCTGTTCACTGCTCTGTCACTCTGCTAGATCTATGCTTCTTCCTTGAAATAACTCTTAGTGCATCTCTCTATATGCATACACTCTATCTCTCATAAATTTTAGGGTTTAAAAAGCAATCTTAATATACTTTATGAATCTGGCGATTAGATCTAGATCAATGATCAGGATCAAAAGCTTATGCCGCTTAGGCATTCCAATTTTCTGATTGGATCCATGCCATGCATAGGATAAAATAATTAAATGCATAATTAATTCTGTTGAAATCATTAAATGCATGAACAAGTCGGCCCAAAATGGTTTACCGAAAATTTTGTCATTCCTGACATGTATGTCAAAACTGTCTTTCTTGACACTTAAGTCTCTAGCACTCGGCATGAACATGATCAAATTTTGCTTGATTGCCGAGTCACTCGACAACCATAAATCTGCTCTACAATGACTATGCCGGATAGCTCGGCCGTAGTGATGACCAGCTAACCTGCCTAGATAAATGACTAAGTGTGGGACACTAATGATAAAAAAAACTTAGAGATCAACAATCTCCCCCTTTGATATTAGTGGAAAAAACACACTTATCATTTCTTTCCATCCAAATTTTTCCCAAGTACACAATGTACTCCCCTTAGGAATGTACTCCATACTACATACAAAAATTTACATAGTATACATGTCTTCAGCAAGAATATTTATACCTGGTTTGGTTCCTCTTATGCTGAACCCTTATTAGTTTCCCCCTTGTTTTTGTTATTGATAGCTAGTGGGGTTTAAGTTATACTTGTCCAAAAACTGTTTATGAAGTTTTTAATGTTAAAGCAAATTTTGTATCCCAACTATCCTCTACATACTTCATAACATGTAACTTGATTTCTAGCTCGACAGCTAGACTCACCAAATATCTGTAGTAGAGAGATGAGAAACCCTCTTGACTAAGTCTTTTTCAGCTGAAAGTTCCTTCTGAATAACCTCCATATGAGGTATTAAGGTAGTCTGAATAGTTATTAACTTTGCTCTTATTCTGCCATCTTCAGCCATAAGCTCGGCTAATCTTCTTTGTGTATGAGTCAAATTATTAAAGTGTATGGAGCTAGTGCTAGCATCCATTCTTAATGAGCTACCAGCTGACTTCAAATCTAATTGCAGCTTCTTAATAAGCTGTAGATTATCCTTTGTGAATAATTCTACATCACATAACTTTCTATACAAAGAATAAACACTATTTGCAACTTCCTCAAGAATCTCTACAAGAGAAGAAAGTTCAACCTGTTTTGTAGCAATCTCTGCTGAGATCTTCTCCAAGACTTTGTTCTCAAATTTTCTTTTGAACCATTGCAACAAATTTTCATCAGCCTCAATGTTTTCATCATTAACCTTCTGCACAATGTGAACTAACTGTTCCAAAATAGGTGCTTGAGGAGTTTCATCTTCCATGTCAAAATATTTCACAATAATATCCTTGATGTCATGTAAAACTTGCTTTTGTTTTTTCTCTCTTTTCATTTCTTCTTGCCTTTTCTTCCTCTTAAGTAGGTCTTGAAGAGTCTCTATCTATTCAAAAGAAAAATCATTGGGATTCCATTTTGGAATCACAATGACTTCATCTAATGTGACATTTAGGTTTGGAGATTTCTTCTTAATTGTTTTCCTCCTCTTGAGTTCTGGTGAGCTGATGCTCAGCTCTATTTCATCAACACCTTTTCCTTTAACAGTGTTAGTTCCCATTACATATTTCAATTCAGTCAATATTGTTTGATGATTAGGCATACCCCCAGTTTTAGGACCAATGGGAGTAGATGATGCAGAGTGTGGTAGATTAACCAACACTTGTACAACCTCTTGTTCTTTAGGCTCAGTATCCTTTATCTCCTCTCCACTATCTAAAATTGTTTACACAACCTCTAAAATAGGTGGATTTTTAGTATTTACCTCTTGTTCTTCTATCTTCTCTTTCTTGGCTTCTTTCTCTTCATTTTTATCTTCATCGGCCTTAGTAGCCTTGATAGGTGATTCGATACTTGTGTCTTCCAGCTCATCTTGACCCTCGACATCCAAATTGCTAGTGTCATCAATTGTGGTATCAATTAGACTATCTACTGTCAGATCCATAATTTTCATTGTATCTGTTTGCTCTTTCAGTTCTATTCCAGTCTTTTTAGATTTAGTAGCAATTTGTTCTTCTACTTTCTGTGGTTCAGAGGTGGTCTCTACTTCTTTTGCCTTCTGCTCGAAGGTTCCTTCATCTGATTTCTTCTCTTTTGGGATTGACAACCCAAAGGGTTCTTTCCAAATCCTAGTACTCTGTTGTACTTCTCCTTCAATGTCATTTCTCAAAATAGCATAGGCTTTGAGTTTAGGTATAAAATTATGCTTATTATCCTGAACAAATTTAGCTAATTGTTTCTTGGTTAGTTTTGGGATAACTCTAGCCAATGTTGCTTCTCTTATCTTCCTTTCAGTCATCAATGCATATTCCCATTTACTAGATAAAAAATCATAAAGTTCTGTTGGGACATTATTTCCTATCTCTATAGGTGTCATCTTGAAAGTGATCATCATGTCTAAAAGTGCTTCCCGAACCTTATGCTTATCTTCTATCTTTAACTTCTCATACTTGAAAAATTTAAATCCAGACAACCCTGCAGAACTTTTGATGTTCTTACATATCTCATCAATGTCTGTGGGATGTTTGAATGATTCAGTAGGTACATTGCTGGGTTCATCATTTTTTTTTTCTTTTCTTCATTACTATCTGACTCCAAGTTTATTTTTCTCCTCACTCTCTTCACAGGTAGGCTCGACACAACCTTTGTTGCAACTTGTTTCCTTTTACCATAACTACTCTCTCCAACAATCTTCTTTGTATATACCTTAGTTTGTAATGCAAGAGATGAAACAGTTGATGCCCTTGTCCTTGGATAGTTAACAATAGGAGGGGTAACCTTAGGTTTTTCTTTGCTCGGCTTGGTTACCTTAGCAACTACTAGTTGCTTTCCTTTTTCTTTCACAGGAATCTCTTCCTCAAATTCGCTAACTTCTTCTTCTTTTGTAGATATGTCTTCTCCCTTTCCAGTAGTTAGGTCTAGAGGTGCATCCTTTGCCTCCTCATCACTAGGTAACCCAACCATTTTCTTTAGATACTTAACAATCCTTTTCTTCTTCCTCTCCATAGTTCCAACCTTCAAATTCATAGATATTTTGGCCTTTGCTTCATAGTTTCCAAATCGTTTAACTGAGCTATCAATCTCTTTTTCTAGGAGTGTTGTAATCGATGTAGATGTCTCATCAATGTTAACTTCATAAGGAAATGGCTTTAGCCATGATACCCTAGGTATTACTGCCTGAGCATAAGTGAAATCTGTGTCAACTAGAAAACAAATCTCCTCATAATGTTTCTCCACTAATGAACTGGGAATTCTACTTCTCAACCTCATTCTCTTCTTGAATTCAACAAAATATGTTCCCATAATATTGTTAAAGTTGCTACCTAATTGCTGAATGAACGCATTAATCTACTGAGTGATAGGTCTGTCCTTCTTCCAAACAATATTTCCAAGTGTGGGAAATGAATTTTGTACATAGAAGAATATACAAACTAGTAGAGAACCAAAGTTACATAATGAGTTCTTTGCCTTCCTGATTGAAGAAAGGATCTCTGCCAGTTGCATCAACTGAAGCTCGACAAGGTCATAAGTATGATTATTTTTCACTATCTTCCAAGCTTGATCGACTGCCGTACATGGAAAACTGTCCAGTCGACTCAACTCATATAACTTATGTGCAATTACACTTACTCCAAAATCAAGCTCCAAATCCTTAATTGTAGAAATCAAGCTCCAAATCCATTGAACAACAAGAGTGTATGGGTTATGATCAAGAAAGGAGGGGAGATCCCAAGTGGGATTTTTTAGAGGATAAATCTGTACTTGAGGGAATAGAGGTTTTCACACAAAGAATAAAAATAGAGAGGAAGACAATGTACTAAGTGATAGTGATATTAATTAAAATTAAATTGAGGCCATAGAAAGAACATCGTGGTTGCATCTATGAGGAGAAGTGTGTGTTTAAAGTGCTGTGAGAGAAATAGAGGTCAATGAGGAGGCCATTTTTGTAATATATTATTGTCATGTTTTGAATATTAGGTTCATTCCATCTGCGTCGCAAGCTTGTTCTATAATTATAAAATCAAATAGATTGCAAAGAGTGTCTACAATGTAAGTGTCTTTGTGTTAGAGTATTTGTAGATGGAGGGGTAGTCTCTCTTCCATGACTAGCTTTCTTGACGTTAATACTTCATTTAGGATAAAGTTCAACTTTTGATAACCCATTGGAAGGTTTGCATTTTGAATTGGTCATAATCACTATCCATCATATATTTGTCACATTATAGTTCAATTGTAGGACTACAACATGGTATGATAATGTCCTATTATACAATGGAGTCCTTTTTTACCTTGAAGTATTATTTATACTTTATTTTGTAGTTGCAAAGAGATAGCTAAAGAGACACAATAGTTTAAATTTTAAATAACTATAAGATATGAATAATAACAATGGAATGAATAGTAATATTAGAGAAAGGAAAGATAAAAAAAATTAGGAAAGGGAGGAAAGGTAACACAAGAAAGAAAAATAAATAGAAAATAAAGAAAGAGAGAAAGCTAACAAAATGGCGAAATAAAATTTAAAGAAGAAAGAGTATGCTAAAGAAGGTGTTGCTAAGTGGATCAAAGGGATACTACTGGAAAGAAGTAAGGAATACATGAAAATACTACAACAAAAATATGTTATAAAAAAATGATTTCTACTAGGGAAAAACCATACGAAGAAAGGCATTCATGAAGGATATACATGACTTCACTAAGTTTTCTTGAGAAAAATAAAATGTTTTATTCCTAGGGAGAATACTTGTGAGAAATAGGGTTGTGTAAAGAGTTATTATGAAGAAAAAGTAATAGGTTATATAAAGAGGGAAAAGTGGGAGATAAGAGTGTGAAAGAGTGGAAACATATATTGAAATATGAATCACATATATATTATAATAAGGAAGCATAAAATATGAATGTGCGTAACATATTATAAATTTATTTCTACTTGATACATATTTAATTTATTTTTTATTGCATCACACCAAGGTTGATTACATATGATAGAACGACCTTACACTTGGGTCAAGGTTTTTATGTCAATAATGAGGACAAAAAGGGTGTTGGTGTGTCTAACCCTAGGATGTCCAACATAATCATAAGCCACTCTTTGGACAAAGGTAAAGAGAAGGTGGTGGTGGTCGATGATGAAGAATCTAAGGAGGACTATGAGGATACTTGTAATATAGGAAAATATGGTTCACTAGATTATACACACAAACTAGGAAATTAGGCCTATTTGCACTTAAATTATATTGAACAAGAATGGATGTACAAGGCTCAATGTTAAATATGATAAAAAAGGGTTTGGAACAAGGTGGGTCTATTAGTCCTTGTGAGTGATTTGAAAATGATATTGCGAACATATAAATTGGGTGCTAGATCTACTGCCAACAATGTAGAGTTTAGGCTTGTTAAGATGCACAGGAAAACATTGAACAAATATGTAGACAAAAGCTACAGATCTAGAAAGAAGAGACCAAAAAGAACCTATTTCTAAAACCTAAATTGAAATCTGTTGGATTGGGTAGTATACTAATGCTGTTGGGATTCATGTTTTGTCACTGATGTCAACACATGTTTTTATGGAGAGAACATACTGGTTATTACTATTGTATAATGATTGACAGAAGTGTATGGATATTGTACAGATGAATCAGAATGAGTGAAAATGATGATATGTAGAAGGATGTGTGATGATCTTATTTCTAAGGTTGCTTGGCTTAATATTGCATATTGGAGTTGTTACAAATATTTTAGTGAAGACTGGTTTCTAGACTCTGACAGTGATGCTTGATAGAGAGAGTCTCTATGTTTTGGGGATATCTTACAGGAGATGATGATTCAGGTTATGTGAGATTAAGAGATGACAGAAGGCATATTGAGGAATGTTTTTTATCGACCGCAAGTTGTTTGAATATTGGTGACATCAGCTGTGGTGTGTATTTTGGAGGAGACCTATTTTGGGTCGACTTCAGAGATGTAACATACATTATGGATATGAGATTATATCTGATGTATTGTAATTGATGTTTACTTGTTTTAGGTACCATGTGTATCTTAGCAAGGGGTTAAATAATTATTTGTATATTGGGGAAGCTTAATTGGCCGACCTAATCAATTATTGCAATAGGGTATATATGAGAGATCTTTTCTTTTGAAAAGATGCATGTATGATGAGAAGGTAAATGAAAAGATAGAGATGTGTGAAAGCTGTGAAGTTTGATTGGATTCTGGATGTAGACAAGAGTTTTTGATTATGGTACTTCATTGGAATTGGCCAAGAAAAGACAGTTTCTATCAGAAAGTTTGCTGGATTGTATATTTCTTATATACACTTGTTCAGATTGTAAATCCTTGAGGGTGTCTTTAGCCTTCTTTGGGAAGTGTGCCTGGGAAATGAACCCACTGTTACCCTTGACTCCTAACATGGTTTGTCCTTGAATAGGGACTGTGTACTGTAATGTTGTAATAAGCTCCTATTAGGGATAAATCTTTTAACATGGATGCTATACTCTTAGTACATCATTTGTGGGTGCTAATTCACACCGGGGTTTACCTTTAACAAGGTTTCCTTGACAAAAAGGATTGTGTTATTGTGTTGGCATTTACTGTGTTATCATTTGAATTGAAGTTTTGATTTATAAAGTTTAATGTTTAATAATCTATCTCACAACTGATTCACCCCCGTCTCAGTTGTGCTAGTGGGCTATTCTAGTATTAGTTATTTTTTCCTACCTTTTGAAGTCAAGATAGTCCCAAAATCATTCTGGTGTTTCTTTATAGGGTTTACCGTCAAAGTTTGTAGAATCTCTCTTCGGGAATATAGCCTATAAATTAGGCATCATTCTAGGCTTTCATTCATAGATTACATTGGCATCCCAAAATTAAAACTCCAAAAAATTAGTTTCCCTTATTTCCATTTATCTTTCCTAGTTTTAATTTACCATCTACATATGTTGTCCACAAGATCCAAAAAGAACAAGAAAAAAATGGACCCCAACACAAATCCCAGACATGATCCCAACAGTGAGATTGATCTTTCTATTCAAAGGACCCTAACATTTTATTTCAACAATCTAGAGACATTTCAACATCATGAGATAATGTAGGAGCATCCTTGGGTTGTTGGAAATATTGCATCACCCAAACATATTTTCCTTTTGTTTTGTTCTATTCTGTTCCAGTTGAGCAGTTTTTGTAGCGATCGATCCAGTTGGCTTGTTTTCTTAGGAAATCCTATCGGTATGTTCTAGACATCATGGTAAGCCTTTTTCAAGCTTTGCATCATGTTTCATTCTTTCTTGGAGAAGATATCCTAAGATTGGTTTGGTCCTATATTTTTCTTCCCGTTCTAATGACTGGGTTGGTATGATTTGGATTGCAATGGAGTTTCATGATCAAAGATGCTAATTGGCACATTGTTCAATGATCATATGGTAGTGACCAACATCCTTGTGTGATCATACTTCATTCCATATCTATTTGGAGGTGTTCTTATGGATTTAGGTCATGACCTATATGTTTTAATACATTTTATTCTTCTTGGAGAATGTGATATTTTATGGCCAACTTGTGACTTACAATCTTGTATATACATTTGTAGTCTTGGGTCCTTAGTTGGTAGTCAAAGGGATAGAGTAGTACAATAGCTTAGCATCCATCATAGATCTAGATTTCTAATTGCACAAAAGCATGTATGCTTGGAATTTAAGTTGGCATGTTACTGGGCATGTATGATGTAAATATTTGATTATAGATAATTGAAGAATGCCAGCAATGTATGTTTCTTGTTCATTATTGAGTTTTTAATGACCTGGTATTGGTTGTTTCCACTATGTTGACTCTTGGTGCATGGTTGGAACATCTCCATTAGGGAAACTCCAACTATGAATCCATCATGAGAAAACACATGTTGACATCCTATACTTACTTCCTATCCCTCCACCAGAGGATGATTTCTCATTTGAGAACATTAAGGCTAAATGCAATGAAAGTGAAGAAGCTAATGCTGCCTTAGAAAACCCTAGGGTAATGACTGTTGTGGGATCCCAATTGGCCACTGATCTAGATACATACTTCAAAATTATTTCACAACATGGTGCCAAACTACCCACTGGATTTGACACTTTCACCATAGTAGAGGCCACCCTCGTACTATCATATTAGTTTTCTTCCACAACACCTCTTTTTCTTATCTCCATCTTTCCCTCTAGAAACACCATTCAATGCAATACTCTAGGAATACAATACAAAAATACTCTCTTTTCACTTTTCCACCCACATCCAACACCCCTATTATCATCACAACAATGATTCCATAATTTCCTCCACCCATCCATTGGGTATGTCCAATATGGATCCATAAGGTCACAATCCCAACTATCTCTCAATAGGAGTCCCTCAAATCAACCAAGGGGCCCCTCAACAAAAACCTACCAACAGTATCCCAACAAGTGTTCTTTCCAATTCAGGAATCCCCCAAATCAATCAAGGGGCACCTCAACAACAACCTCCCATCAATCCCAATTATTTAAGGATTTTGGCTTCCTTCTTGAAACATCATGGAGTAACTAGGACCAATACTTCCAACCCCACATAATCACCTCAAAAAAAACCTTCATACACAATGCTACCCTAGAAAAAACCTTCATACACAACACCACCCCAACAGTAGCCTCCATACATTCCACCACCCTAGCAACAAACTCCATACATTCCACCACCCCAGAAGAAACCTGCATACATTCCACCACCCCAAAAACAACCTCCATACATTCCACAACCCCCAAAACAACTTGTGTACATCCCATCACCTCGATATAATTCACAACATCAACATTTTCCACATCCTCAGTATACTGTGCATTCTTAGTATGTTCCACCACATATCCCTACAACATACAAAAACATAGGATTTGGACCCTCTTACAACCAATCACCATATTATAATGATGGGACAACATTTTATGATCCTAACATGGTGCCTTCCACAATGATGCCCACTGAAGCCTTTTCTCAACAACTTCAAATTCTCCAAAAATAGGTCATTAACTTGCAAAAAGGTTCTCCAAAGAGGTTTATAATACATCTTTCCTTAGTCCTTATCCATTCGATAGGATATTGCATATACCACCCTTTCCATGAAATTGAAACACCTAAATTTGAAAATACAAGGAAAAGGGTGATCCCTGAGACCATATATGGGAATTCTTCATGGCTTACATAGAAGTGTCATACAATGCCACCTACCCAAAGAGACTTTTTCCATGTAGTCTTGGTGGGTCATCCATGGAGTGGTTTTCCAGACTTCATCCTCGGATACAATCCTGGAATGAACTAACTAAAAATTTCATATTAAACACTAATCACACAAATTTGTCATGGAAATAAAATTAATGGATCTCTGCACTACCAAACTATTATGCCCTGCATCCCCATCCTTACATTTTGTGTGCAAAATGTTGGGTCTCCCTTTTTTGTTTTCTTCTTTTGGCTCTTGCCTTGTCTTTTTCCTTTGTTTCCTTGTTTTCCTTCGCCGGGTTTTCTCTCCCGCGGTGTTGGTTTTTCTTTTTGTTTTTGCCCCTCGTGTCTCTAGGGCCCAGTCCCAGAGTTGGTCATTCCTTGTCTGGTTCACCAGATTCCAGACTCTAGGATTCTCTGCCATGATGTCTTCTTTTCGTAAGAGGGTACGGTCGCGCGGAATCCCCAGGCCTAGAGTCCAGAGGTCGGCCTGTCCCGGAGTTTGCAGAAGGAAAGGTAACTTCCTTTTCACCTCAGGTATAAATAGAAATCACCTGTCATTTTCACAATTACCGTGATTAAAACACTTAAGCAATTTGAGCGATATCACAGCGATCTTAGCGAGAATCTAGTGTGAGATATTCCGAGGAGTTCTGAGAAATTGCAAGTGGTTTCTGGTGGTGAGTGGTGATCATTTGAAGGTGGAAGCTGTTGCAGAGTGTTCACAGCACATTGCCTTCCTTTCTCCTATTTTCAAGTTGGTGTCTGGTTTCTCTCCTTCATTTTCTTGCTTTTTCATCGTGTTCTGTTGGCGTTTGTTTGCATTTTTCATCTTGTTTCCTCATTTTTTTTTTGTCTTGGTCATCTGGTTTGCCACCCGTTGGTGGTTTTCCTCTACCAGAGGGTTGTATTCCCTCTGTGCAGGTGTAGTATATTCTGTAGATAATGTAAGTTTTGTACATTCTTGTGCATTATTGTTTAGGGTAGTCGTTCCATTTCGGCTCTATTGAAAATTTGGCATTTTTAGTGTATATCCTTCTGGTTTTTCATGTATATACCTCTCGGACCTGTTGTAGTTTAGTTGTATATCTTGTGTATATTCATTTGGTCATGTGTCAAGCTCGTCATGCCTTTTTTATTTCCCATTTCAAGTCTGCGAGCTCATTCCAGACAGAATAGCACCTGGTTGAAACTAGGTTCTTGGCTGGTTTCAACCAGGTGGTTTTCTCTCTCCTCCATAAACCAACCTATGCTTCATTTACATCCCAAAAATGCATTTAAAATTATCTAGGTGGTTTCCACTTTACACACATTCAGACAGTTGGCACTGCCGTCGCCATAACTTCTATTTATTGCATAGCCATGAGACACCCACGTGGGCCTGACAGTTCACTTTACGCGCACACCTTCCAACAGTTAGTTTTCCAGACCCTGAGTCTTTTGTCTTCACCAGACTTCACCTTACTTTTTCCAAGTATGCTGAAACCCCCGGGCCTGGATATTGGGTGATCCTCAGTTTTGCATTATATATATACTTTTCAGGATTTTTTAACCTAAACTAACTTTTCAGGAAAACAAACGCCGCGGTGGTAAGATCTCTGGATCCCGAAGCATTATTTATCTATGAATTCTGATGGTCATCTTGCCTTGCAAGTTTTTAAAGCAATACACTGTCATCATGTCTGAGGCTTTCGTATCTTCACCACCCGGGAGTCCAGAACTTCCTTCCACGGCGGTCACTAGGGCAACAATCAAATCTAAAATGGAGAGGGCCTTAGAGAAATTTCCCCTCACCATGAAGTACGTTAAGGAAAACACCATCGTGGGATCAAAGATTTATTCTAAAGTTCAATTGATTACTGACATTAGCATCAGAATGTGGGCCAAGATGCTGGCCCTGGTTAAAATAATATACATCTAGCAATAGTCTTGGGATCTACTAGTGATTAGTGTCGGGGATTCTGGGATTCTCAAGGCCACCTATTTTCCATGCTTGGTGTAGGCCCTGGAGTTAATTCTCACTGTTGCAGTGCACTGCAACTCTTCCATTTGGGCCGTCATGCTCGCAGCCCCAAAACCAACCGGGTATCCCACCCCCATGGT
Organism: Thuja plicata; assembly: GCA_018584345.1. Classification (NCBI taxonomy): domain Eukaryota; kingdom Viridiplantae; phylum Streptophyta; class Pinopsida; order Cupressales; family Cupressaceae; genus Thuja; species Thuja plicata. The sequence goes on from MU225383.1 coordinate 406,271, forward strand.
GTCTCTCGATGCCGCGACTTTTTGGATAGGGTTGGGGATCCCTCAATTTGACAACCCAACTGTGGTTACCAGATCAGATGCCTTAGCGCAATTTAAGCAGCTGGAGGTCGCAACCCAAAAATACATGAATAACCATTGGATCAAGACCCTGAAGAGGGATCCCAAGAAAATGAAGCTAGAGATCCCCCGGTCCAAGTTTAAAGAAAGCATCCAGATGGGGATGATAGCACTATCCCGGGTCTTCAGGAAACCACATGCCTGGGAATTCATAGGGTGGATGTACTACTTCTTTCTTGGCATTTCCACCAGTGGGGAGTACTTTGATTGGGCTGCCATCATTTCAAACCATGTGGATTCTCAGTTCCTTCAGGTGGTCCAAAAGTAGAAGTTCTATATGACTTCTTATGTTCTCTGGGCCCTAGCACAATAATGAACCTCCACCAATGGGTTACTCACAACAGGTGTACTTGGGATAGGCCCAGGTCAGAAGGCTCCTTGGGATTATTTCCCATAAATCTAGTGGGAGTCTAGTTTCCCCAGTTTTTCCTGGGTGAACGATGTCTTCATCTACTACAACTTGCTCATGCCTAGCTGGGATGCAGGATACTGCCTCTGCATGGAGGCAATGGATCTGGTCAGAAGTTATGGCCATTATTACATACAATTCCAGCAACATACATACATAAGGGTAACCAGATTCTTCGAGAAACCATACTTGTTGCCCAAACACTGTGGGAACAAGATAATCCTCTTGGAGTATTGCAGGCAAATGATGGAATTGCACGCATTATATGCCTTAAAGAAGGTAACAAACATTCCATTCCCAATTAGTTGTGGGAATTACTCGAGCAGTCTAGCCGCAGCCAAGGAGGCAGACAACAAGCTGAAGAGTATGAACCTAGAAGAATTTTATCTAGCATGGAAGAACTTTGATCCACATGGAAAAATTGCGCTGGCACTTCCCTAGGCATCAGAGCCCCACCAATACCACATGGAGGACTTCTGGGAAGATTACTAGGATGACAATGAAGTTCAAAGCTGGCATTATGTCTGGATGACCATGGGAATGATGGAAAGGTTAAAGCTCTGTAACTTTCCAGATGACTTCTCAGACGCCGGCTCCATAATAGACCCCCAGTACAAAGCAAAGAGGATTGATAAGTTGGCCCTCCCACCGGTAAACTATAATTCCCAGGAGGGGCCCACCATAAAGGAATTTACTCGCAACATGGTTGAGCGCAGCCACGCATATTTTAATAGAGTATGCCCCAGGAGTACTCACAGGGCTGCCCAGCCGATAACAAAGCTAACCCTAGGGGCCAAAACTTCTTCACAAGGAGAAGATAGGGGAAAAAGAATAATGGAGACTCCAACTGTGCAGGAGATCCCCATAAAAGAACAACTGAAGCAATCAATAGCAGCCTCTCAGTAGATGAGGGAGAATTTAATCACACGGCTGGCTACTCTGGTGCTCATGACTGGACCCATCCATCCTCCCTCTTCCCCTTCCCTAGAAACTCTAATGGTCAAAGAAACAGGAGTGGATCTGGAAGAGGAGTAGGTCCTAAGGGATGCGGGACCACCTTTGGTCACCCGACGGAAGAAAAGGCTTAATCCAAAGCCGAAGCTAGAACCGGAGCTAGGGATGCCTCAAATCCCACAAGTAGAAATCCTTTCTTCTGACTCTCTAGAGCCAGAGAGGGAACCGGCGCCCACTCATGTCCCAGAAAATCCTCCCCCTCAGGATTAATTTGATGATGTTTTTAGAACTGATGAGTTCAAAAATTTACAGGGGGACATTAAGCGGCCGGAGGCTGACATCCCGGAGCAGGAAGAAGCTCGAGAATAAGAGCCTGTGCAAGAGAAGGATGAACAAATGGAAGAAGAGAAAGGGAAAAAGAAAGAGATAGCCTCTAAAGTCCCACAAATATAGGATACAGGAGTTTCAAGGAAACAACAACAGAGTGAACAGATGGCATCGGCTTGGGAAATCAGACCTTCGGGAACAACCATGACCCAAACTGCTGTGCTCCAAATGCCACTCCCAAAGGCAACATTTGGGGAGGTAATCACTGTGGAACAAATGTTGAACCTTGGCCCATTAACTCCCCCACTACCAAAAGATACACTGATAGAAGAAGATATCCTAGCAACAAAGGCTGAGGAAGAACAACAACATGAAGAAGAAGAAAACCCCAGGGCAACCAATGAAGACCATAGCATTGCCAAAGATACAGACGGTGGGGCAGAAGACACAAGAATCACCAGAGGAAATGTCACCAGTGAATCAAAAGATATAGGGAAGGAGCTGAGAGAGGCTCATACTACTGAGGGGGCACAATAGGAAATTAGAGAGAAGTCACATGAACAAATTTTGGCTACAAAGCCACCCCGCCCACCACAGTGGTTGGTGGAATTTGGGAAGAGAAAGGCCCCGCCATCAACACCTAGGGCCCATCTTTCTTTAGCAGAGATGATGGCTCAGGGATAGAATCTGCCTAAAGCTAAGAAAGCCCAGACAGTTCACACTCTTTAAACTGAGCTAGGCAGAGAAATAGTCACAGTAATAGCGACACCTTCCCCAAATGTAGATGAAGCAACAACCAAAGCTGGGGATGATAACATCATGGAGATATCACTGGGGAAGAGAGGGAAATAGGGTAAAATAGACCTTTTAAAAGAGGTAGCCAAGGTAGTGGAGGATTTCTATGAAAAGGAGGCTCAAAAGCTCAAGGTAGAAAAGGAGAAAAATGCAAACCTCATGGGATTGCTAACTGAACAGGCCTACCCTATCAATGTTATTCCTCCGGAGGCCTCTACATTTGATGCACCATTACCGCAGAATGACATGGACTCGTTACAGGCGATGAAGAAGAAGGCCCAAGCGGTTGATGAATGGGTCACCTTGTAGTTAGGAAATGTTCAACATTTCCTAGTATCCACCCTCCCAGATCTATACATGGCTCGCCATGTCTTACAACAGGCTGAGACCATCATCAACATATGGGAGGGGGACATTGAGAATTACAAGGCATGTAAAGTTGAGTTTGAAGAACTCCTCAGCCTCGGAGAGGAGATTGTTTCCATGTCCAGAATTTTGGGGGAAGAGTCATTTGATTTTGTGAGAACCCAGCACTCTAGACTTGAGCTGACATTGGGGGTAATCAAGAAACTGGTGGGGAATCTGCGGGAAAAGATCAATGTAGTACAATATTCTTTTAATTTATACAAGTCTTTTGTTTCAAAGGTCTCCGGAGCTGATCCATTTAGCACTGACACATGCACGCCAGAGGAATATGTTTTGGGGAAGTTTGATGAGATGATGGAGTCAAGGTATCAATCCCTGGAGGGAATAGATGGAGCTAAAATGACGCGAATAACTCGCATGGTGCTCAGTGGTCATGATGCAACAAAGATGGCCGATGAATTTAAGGGAAATGTTCTCAACCTAGGGGAACAGATTGAGGTGGCCAAGTACTGGTGGGCCGACCTTAAAGACATCAATGAAGATAGAATCTCCCACCTCCTCCAAGTCTTTAATTATAGTAAGCAATAGTAAAGGTTCTCCGGGGGCCAGAGAAAACCTAAGTGTTTTTGTAAACTTTATTCTTCTGGAATGTAAGTTCCTAGATCCTTGAGTCCCAGATCCTATATTTTGTATTCTTTCAGTGATCCGTGTCCCGGTCACCAAGGCTGACTGGTCACTTTCATAGCAGTAAATAAAGGTTGTTAGAAGGTAGATAGCTACATCAAGGCACGTCGAATCGGCGAGAATTTTTCTAATAGATGGTCTTCCCGAGGTGCTACTTCAGAAGTACACTTGGCACATTGGAGACAAGGCACCATTTTCCCATTTATAAGGGGTTTTCTTCTTTCTTCTTCCTGGCTCTCTTCTTGAGGCTAATTCTTCCATTCCATCTCTCATCTTTTCCTCTGACATGACATGCCTATTCTATCTCTAGGTCTTTTGTAGAGTGGCGTAGGTAGTACCGACCACCAGATAATATATTTTATTGTACAAATGTAACATAAGTTAGGGTTGGGGTTTGATGTGTATGTGTATAAATAGTAAGTCCGGCCCCATTCCAAGGGTCAGAAAAATTGATGATTTCACAATCCATAGTAATAGAAAAGCAATTTCTCATTTCTTAGTTGAAGAGCTCAATGCTCCTTAGTCTTTAAGCTTTCAGTAGGTAGATGCTCCCTTGGAGCCACCATGTACCATGCACCAGTGGTTGCTGGAAGAAATTTTAATGAAGGGAGAGTTCTTGCAATGATGTTGTTGGCATTCTATCTTCTGAGTTAGTGGTATTTTATGCTTTGTGTTCTTTATGTCCTTTGCTCTAACACTTAAACTAGATTAATGACCTCCTTTCCTTTGTTATTGATGAAATATGAACTGATGGTTTTACATTTCTCCGGTATTTAGTGTAGTATGTTAGAGCATTGTCAATGTTTTGAATGTTTAAGCATAACTATAGGTAGACGAAGTATTTCTAACCCTGCAGGATCTTTTTCAAATTATTTTCTAAGTGTAAACGTGCTTGGAGAAACCTCACCTACTTGAATCCCCGGAGAGAATGAGTTGAAGATAACCAGCTATCCCCTTGAAAATAGTCATATCTCCCAACCGAGCCTTGCACCGTCGAGACCCAACTCTCAGGTGCTTGGAGGCCTGGGGAATCTCATTTCCCCGAACAAACTTTACATGCAAAGTTGACAAGTGCCCCGGTACCCGGTGACAACTTACATCTGCTAGCAGACCTGGTCACAAGAGTCCCATCAACAAAAACTGGTGCTAGAAGGAGGGTATGAACTTGTCCCCTTCTTGAGATTCCAATTTTACATCTCTCGAGGGTTCCCCAAGCCTTAGTTTTAGGAGTCAAGCCTTCAGCGGGATTGGGTCTTTCTCCCCAGCAAAATTTGAGAGAATCCTTAGGTCAGCCCCAAACCTCAGAAGGTTTGTTGAACTTGGGCCTCTTGTTCAAAAGAAACAGACCCTGAAAACCACACTAGGCACTATTGTCTGGGGGTCTAGTGTACCTCAGAATATCCAAACTTCCTAGACAATCCTGAGAACTAGAATTCAACCTTCTCAAAATTTAGTTCCCCAAATGGTTGCATACTTTGGTAATACAGGGTCCCCTATGGGAACTTTTCTGGGTGCAACCAATGACTTACCCTTGCACCCAGAGAAGATCTGCCCATGATATGAGCACTTAGGCTCATGAACCGAAGAAGAACACTTATAGGCATACAAAGATGCCATGAACCAACACTGGAGCCAACATGAGGATGTTGTGACTTGGATGTTTCCCCTGTCCTTGAGATAGGGTGAACTGAACTGGTACCTTAACCTTCCTACCAACTCCATCAACAGTTGGCAAGACATGGAGGATGCCTTCTTGGCTGCCTTTTGCATACACATGGACCCAGCTTGGTCCCATAGCCAGTTCCTCTCCATCAGAAAGGAACCTAATGAACCCCTTGCAACATTCAATCATTGGTTCCAGCATGCCTTGAAGCGGTGCACGACCCCTTTCATTCCATCCCTGGAAGTAACCATATAGACCTATCTCAATGTGATGGACCCCTTCATTGCCACTCTCCTTTGGAGAACAACCACCATGGTTGACCGGGATACTTTGACAAAGGTTTACAACCTAGCCTTAGAACTATCCCACGGTCTCAACAAATCCTCGGACTGGATTGGGTAGAATACGCCCTTCAACATGATCGCCGATAGAACTTCATACATTGGGGGATATAACCCCAATCTGGCAATGGGTGCTCCCATGATGGCAGTAAGTCCCCCACCATCGTTGATAGACTAGCAGGCCCGGTATGTTTATCCATCATAGACTCAAGCAATACCGGGTCTGGAATCTTTCCTTTGGAACCAGCCATAGCAGGCACAACAACCTCATACACAACCACCCAAAGTGCCCTTCTTTCAATCATCTATGCCTGGAGGATTGCCACCCTCGACTCCGGCAAATACTGCTACCTTCCTAGGGAACCAACAACAACAACTGTCACATTGTGGCACAAACACTTAGTTGACTGCCGAGGTTGAATCCCTCTGGTGAATGTTGTCCACCCTAACTTTGGACATGGGTCAACTGAAGGCGAAGTCCTACGCACCCTAAAATTTCAATTCCCAAAGGGGGAATATTTTATTTGGCCAGCGAAACAATAATGTCGGAGGAAGAAACTTCAACAGTGGGCCTCGGCCCAATCAACAACAATGGAACAATAACGCAAACATTAGAGGTCCGCCTCCAAACCAAAATGCTAATTAAAGTGGTGCTGGACCATCACATTTCACACTAGTCACAGACTTCCAGCCCATGACCAATTGGTGTAGGTTGCACGACACAGGCTCCCACAACGAGGTAAACTACGCCATGCTAGAGAAAGTCATCATGATTTCCTAGCTGGATAGGCAACAATCGCATGATGCTTCTCCCCTAGAGCCAACTCACCATGCATTCACCTATGAGACCATCTTCTTCGAATCCTCCAGAGAAGATGAAGAAGAATCCAAATTGTAGGGATTCTTTGACGAATTGATTTTGGCCTTTGAGGCCAATGTCTTCACCAACCCACAGACTCCTTACAACACTCAGAGCCAAGCTGGTAAAGGACCAATTTACACACTGAAAACACCACCCACCAAGGACACTCCTCCCTGGGATAATACAATTGACCAGCCCATCCCTCTAAAAGGTTCTATCTCTAACCAAGTGAAAGGCCCAGCCGGGGGAAGCCATTAATTCCTAGGAGGAAGATTTGACATCACAAAGGCGTTAGAACAAACCACCACCTCCATGACCTTGATGGAGGTTTTTCTAAACTATCCAGAGTAGAAGAAGTCTCTTCTGAAGCTCTTGGGAAACCCGAAAGTTGTCAGTCGTTAGTCGCCCACCCAAGACTGTCTCTTTTGAGGATGCCAACATGACTGTCTTCCAAGGAAATAATGAAGATCCTCCATTCCTACTAGGCCTAAACATACAAGGCAAAAACATACATAACTATCTAGTAGACTCTGGGGCTTTGGGCAACATCATGCCCGTATCCATATGCCAAAAGCTCAGATTCTGACGCACCCCATCTAATGGCGCAGTGATTCAACTAGATAAAACTGCTGTGAAAATGGTGGGAGAATTGAAGAATGTCCCAATAAAACTCATCCAAGACCCCAAAATAGCCAGCATAATTTACATCTAAGTGGTGGACATCTCAGAGACTTAAGGGATGTTATTAAGTCAAAATTGGTGTAATTCCTTGAATGGATACTTTTCAACTGACTTCTCCCACTTGTGGCTCCCCTGGGAAGGAGAATCAAACAAGATATGGGTTGAGAGTGAGCCCCAGATGAAGCAAGCCCTTACCAAAGTTGGGAGGGTTAATGAGGTCTTCTTCTCTGGGACTTCCCTCAGGGTGTACCAAACCTTTGAAATCTTAACGTTTGATTTCACCCCCGGGGAGGATCCCATAGTCTTGTAGAGAACCCAGGACCTAGAAGAAAATTTGAGGGTTGAGGTTAACTCTCAAGGTACCACAGCGACCCCTACTACACTCTTGTCAAACACCTGGTGCTGGGTACACTATAAGAAGCATTTAGAGTTAGAGTGTGAGCCTTGCCTCTCCATCGCTACCCAACACATTGACACCTTCCAAAACAAAGAACATATAGTTGATTCTCCGGAGCCCAGTATTCCTACGGGAAGCACTTCTTCAGTGCAATTTCTCTAAGGATCTCAATTCAAAACACCTCCGGAGGCAAACCTCACCCATGCACCATCAGTGCAGGAGGAAGCTCCTCCCAAGTCTCCCAAAAGAAATCCAAAGACTGCTCCATCTCCCCAACTCTAGACTATAAGCGATGATCTGTGGACCCCTAAGTTCGATGGGTCCCAATCCAAACAAGGCTATGGGGCTGGAGTAGAATTAATCAACCCATGAGAGAAATCCTTCCTTGTATCCTACAGGCTGTAGTTTAACTACACAAACAACATTACGGAGTATGAGGCTTTGGTCCTTGGAATGCTATTTGCATTAAGGAAAGGGATCACCCACCTCCGGGCTCTAGGTGATTTAGAGTTGATTGTCAAACAGGTTCGGAGTTAATACACATGTCATGATAAGGGACTGGTTGCATACCACAATCGAGCTTGGAGTCTTATTGAGGATTTTGATGGCTTTGACATTGATCTTATTCCCTAGCGATAGAATTATGTCCTGGATGCCCTCGCTATTTCTGCCAACACACTTGAGCACATGGCCAGCTCACGACTCTAGAGATTTTTGGTTGAGATGATCCCCACCCTGTCCATCCCATATAATGTCACCCACTTTCAGGTTTTTGAGGACGATCAACATATCCTGGCCTTCATGGCCAATGTTGGTGTCTTCGAGGACCAGATAGTGGAGGAATGAGACCATGATGATACTGGGTAGGGTGATGAAGATGATAGGATCATGGACCTATCTACCAACACCATCCCTAAGGGGATGGTCATGCTTGAACATATCTTTGACTCAGACCCTTAGGGCCAGGAAAAGATGTCATCCTCCTCCAAGGGAGGAAAATTTGAGAAAGTAAAAATTGGCCAGCCCGGTGAAGAAAAGATGATACACATTGGCACCTCCTGCTCCCTTGAGGAGAAGGAGAAGATTCTCGTAGTTCTTCGAGAATACATAGACGTGATTGCATGGGGATATGAAGATTTGAAAACATATGACACATCCATTATGAATCATACCATCCCCCTTAAACCTGATGCTAAGCCTTTTCGACAAAAGCAATGACTAGTCAACCCACTGATCAAACTTTTGATTCGTCAAGAGGTGGAGAAACTATTGTCAGCCCAGATAATCTTTCCAATCTGGCACACTATGTGGGTTGCCAATTTGGTCCCTATTAGGAAGAAGGGTGGTGAAATTTGCCTTTGCATGGATTTCAAAAATTTGAATAGAGCCTCCAAAAAGGATAATCACCCTCTCCCTTAGTTGGATGAGGTGTAACAAATAGTGAATAGATCACAAATGATGTCCTTCTTGGATGGGTACTCCAGACACAACCAAGCCATGGTTAAGTATGGAGATAGAGAGAAAATGATGTTCACCACCAAGTGGGGGACGTTTGCATATTGGAGGATGCCCTTTGGCTTGATTAACGCAGGGGCTACATTTCAAAAGGGTATGGACATTGGGTTCAAGGGCCTTGTGAATCGGTGCATAATCATCTACATGGATTATTTGATCATCTTTTCTCGGGACAGGCGCGACCATTCTACCCACCTCACCCAGATTTTGGAGAGATTTTGCCGGTACAGAATATCCCTTAACCCCAAGAAGTGCATATTCGGGGTCACCAAAGGGAAGTTTATCAAGAATATTGTCTCCAAGAAGGGTATATCCATTGACCCTGAGAGAGTTGAAGTGCTTCTAAATCTGCAAATGCCTGACAGCAAGAAAGAGATGCGATCTTTCTTCAGAAATATCAACTTTGTTCGGCGGTTCATCACTAGATTCACCGAGATAGTCAAGCCACTCAATGAAATGATGAAAAAGGATACCAAGATTGAGTGGAGTCTGGAAGCAAAGTGGGCATTCATCTAGATCAAATAGACAATAATGGAAGCACCTGTCCTGGCTAGTCCAGACTACTCCCTCCCATTTTACATTTACTCCTTTGCTTTGCTACATTCTACCGCAGCAGTATTGACCCAAAAGGATTAAGGGGAAGAATGACCAATAGCTTTCATGAGCTCCCCCTTCAAGAATGCCAAATTCTGGTACTCATCATTGGAAAATTAGGCCTTTGCTCTTGTTCGCACTATGAAGAAATTTTGGCATTATATTATCTGAAGCAAGGTACATGCTATCATCCCGGACCATGCAGTGAAATCTTTGCTAATGTAGAGTGAACTAGGTGAAAGATGGGGGAAATGGATGGCCATCCTCCAGGAGTATGAATTGGAAATGCAACCCATGAAGATAGTCTGAGGCCAGGGACTAAGTCGAGCAATGGCAGAAGAGACTCCCCATATGGAATGTCAAACTTACACAGTGGAGTCTATCACTTGAGACCTGTGGTGCACCGATCTAGTGCACTTATTGTTAAAAAATAGATGCCTAGAGGGATTACCTCCCAACAAATGTTGTGCCCTGCAGATGAAAAGCGCTCACTTCATGATCGAAAACTCCATGCTTTATCATAGGAACTATGAGGGAGTGTACCTTCGATGCATTGACAGGGGCCAAGCTATGAAAATGATCGATGAATTCTACAGACAGGTTAGAACAGGGCATGGCTCAGCTGATGCCACCGCCCATCAGATCCTCTGAGTTGGATATTATTGGCCCTACATATTGAAATATGTTTACACTCACGTCCGAAGATGCCATACTTGCCAAAATGTAGCACATCGCGAGCGTAACCCGACAATGCCCTTACAGCCAATCTTCAAGGCTAGGCCTTTCACCAAATGGGCATTTGAATTTATTAGGGAAATCAGCCCTAACTCATCTACCAACCACCAATATATCTTAACTGTAATTGATTACTGCACCCGGTGGTTTGAAGCCATACTTTGCAAAAACAACACGGTAGACGTAGTTATCAAATTTCTAGAAGAAAACATCGTCACAGGATTCAGAATGCCCTTCACTATAGTGTGTGACAATGGTTTGGCATTTTCTTCAATGCAACTACTTGAACGGACCTATGACCAAAAGATCACTTTAAATTTCTCCAACAACTATTACCCCCAGGGGAACAGTGTTGCTGAATCAATGAACAAAAATATACTTGAGGTGATTAAACACCTCCTAGAACAAAATCCCTGGGATTGACACCAAAAGCTAAGATTCACCCTCTGGGTGGATCACATTCAAATTAAGGCCACCCTAGGAACATCCCCATTTCATCTGGTTTATGGCTAGAACCCCGTGTTCCCAATCAACTTACAGATCCCAGTTTTGAAGTTTATGCAGGAATTCAGCAACCGAGATAATATTGTGGAGGTTCAACTTTTGAATCTAGTGCGGATGGAGGAACAATGAGACAAAACTCTTGAACATTTCACACATCATCAAGCAGTGGTAAAATGATGGTTTGACCGAAGATCCCAATACATGGCCTTTAAGATTTCAGATTTGGTCCTGCTGTGGGACAAGGCCTGGGAAAAGAAAGGAAAGCACACCAAGTTCCAATAGCTCTGGCTCTGACCATACCTAATCTCAGAGATCTGTGGAGAAAATACCTACATCCTTAACACCATTACTTGAGAACCTATCCCATTGCCCGTCAATAGACAGTTTCTCAAACATTATTTTGAATAAGGTTGGTTTGTCCAAAGTTGTATTTTATGTAAAGTTCCTTGCTTGTAAATACTTCTTTCTTGGTGCCTCGTTTGGAGGTGCCTTGCTTTGTAAATAGTCTTGTTGGCCATCCTCCAGGACTGCCTTTTTCTTTTATTGTCTTTGTTTGTCTTGTCTTCTTTTTGGGTTCTGGTGTTTTAGTCTCCCTCTTGTGAAGATTGGGATGCTTCACATAACATCTGGTCTTTGGGATGTTGTCTTTAACGTGGCGATGAACTTAAGAATCTATTGTTAGCATGATGGAATTGGTCCGGTCTCTAGAGTTATTTTGCAAGCTTGGTAGTATGTTATGAGTAATTTTCATCAGATTTATCTCCAATAGTCTGGTAATTAGTAAAATAAAAGGTAAGGAACAAGTAATCAGACACATCGAAGGTAGATCGGTTGCACTGGTTGGTTGACCCAAGTCTAAACTTTTAAAAGGATTCTTTTCGGATCCAGAGTTTTCTTTCCCCATCTAGCATATTAAGGTGGACGGAAGGGTGAAAGGAGTACCACCATTAAATTTAGTTAAGCTTAAGCTTAAGGGTAAAAGAAGTACTTCCCTTCCGCCTAGAAAAGTACAAAATAACAAGAGAAGAGAAATGGGATGAAACTCTGGTCTCCGGGATGAAATGAGTGAATTTGATGACTTTGAGGTTTGATATACTTAGTGCCTCCTCTCTACTTTTCCCAAATGTCATCGGCTTGACTTCCTCCCAAAGCACACACTTCAACATTGATGAAAAGATCATGGACTAAATCACGTATGACCAGATTTTCTCATACATGTTACTCTTTGCAGGTAAGATGCTTCGAAGTAACGATTTGTTCTAGTTTTTCTAACTAGAGATTCTGTAGTTCTAAAATGCGCTAAGACATTCATCCCAGATAGTCACCATTTGTTATGCCCTGCATTCCCATCCCTACATTTTGTGTGCAAAATGTTGGGTCCCCCTTTTTGTTTTTTGTTTTTGGCTCTTGCCTTGTCTTTTTCCTTTGTTTCCTTGTTTTCCTTTACCGGGTTTTCTCTCCCGCAGTATTGATTTTCTTTTTGTTTTTCCCCTTGTGTCTCTAGGACCCAGTCCCAGAGTTGGTCATTCCTTGTCTAGTTCATCGGATTCTGAACTCTGGGATTCTCTGCCATGATGTCTTCTTTTTGTAAGAGGGTATGGTCACACAGAATCCACGGGCCCGGAGTCCGGAGGTCGGCCTATCTTGGAGTTTGCAGAAGGAAAGGTAACTTGCTTTTCACCTTGGGTATAAATAGAAATCACCTATCATTTTCATAATTACCATGATTAAAGCACTTAAGCAATTTGAGCGATTTCAGAGCGATATCACAACGATCTTAGCGAGAATCTAGTGCGAGCTATTCCGAAGAGTTCTGAGCAATTGCAAGTGGTTTCTGGTGGCGAGTGGTGATCATTTGAAGGTGGAAGCTATTGCAGAGTGTTCATGACACCTTTCCTTCCTTCCTTTCTCTAGTTTTTAGGTTGGTGTCTGGTTTCTCTCCAATTTCTTGCTTTTTCGTCATGTTCTATTGGCGTTTGTTTGCGTTTTCTATCTTGTTTCCTCATTTTGTTTTTGTCTTGGTCATCTGGTTTGCCACCCATTGGTGGGTCAACTTTGCCAGAGGGTTGTTTTCCCTCTGTGTAGGTGTAGTATATTATGTAGCTAATATAATTTTTGTATATTCTTGTGCATTATTGTTTAGGGTAGTCATTCCATTTCGGCTCTGCTGCAAATTTGGCATTTTTAGTGTATATCCTTTCAGTTTTGCATGTATATACTTCTTGAACCTATTGTAGTTTAGTTGTATATCTTGTGTATATTTATTTGGTCATGTGTTGAGCTCATCATGTCCTATTTATTTCCCATTTCAAGTCTGCGAGCTCATTCTAGATAGAATACCACCTGGTTGAAACTCGGGTCTCGACTGGTTTCAACTAGGTAGTTTTCTCTCTCCTCCATAAACCAACCCGTGCTTCATTTACGTCCCACGAATGCATTTAAAATTGTCCAGGTGGTTTCCACTTTATGTGTGTTCAGACAGTTGGCACCACCGTTGCCATATTTTCCATTTATTACATAGCCAAGAGACGCCCACGTGGGCCTGACAGTTAACTTTTTGCGCACACCTTCCAATGGTTAGTTTTCTAGACCCCAGGTCTTTTTTCTTCACCAGCCTTCACCTTACTTTTGCCAAGTATGCTGCAACTCCCAGGCCTGGATATTGGGTGATCCTTAGTTTTGCATTATATATATACTTTCTAGGGTTTTTAAACCTAAACTAACTTTTCAGGAAAAAAAATGCTGCGGTGGTAAGATCTCGAGATCTAGAAGCATTATTTATCTATGAATTCTGATGGTCATCGTGCCTTGCAGGTTTTTAAAGCAATACACTATCGTCATGTCTGAGGCTTCCACATCTTCACCACCTTGGAGTCTAGAACTTCATTACATAGTGGTCACTAGGGCAGCCGTCAAATCTGAAATGGAGAGGGCCTTAGAGAAATTGCCCCTCACCATGAAGTACGTCTAGGACAATGCCATTGTGGGATCAAAGATTGATTCCAAAGTTCAATTGATTACCAACACCAGCATCAGAATGTGGGCTGAGATGTAGGCCGTGGTTAAAATAATGTACATCCAGTGACAGTCTAGGGATCCACTGGTGATCAACGTCAGGGATTCTGGGATTCTCAAGGTTGCCTGCTTCCCATGCTCGGTGTAGGCCCTGGAGTTAATTCTCACGCTTGCAACACACTACAACTCTTCTGTCTGCGCTGTCATGCTCACAGTCCCAGAACCAACTAGGTATCCCACCCCCATGGTGTCTCTTGACACCATGACTTTTTGGATAGGGTTGGGGATCCCTTAGTTTGACAACCCAACTATGGTTACCAGATCAGATGCCTTAGCACAATTTAAGCAGCTGGAGTAGCTCGACAATACATGAATAACCATTGGCTCAAGACCCCAAAGAGGGCTCCCAAGAAAATGAAGCTAGAGATCCCTTGGTCCGAGTTTAAAGAAAGCATCCAGATGGGGAGGATAGCACTATCCTAGGTCTTCGGGTAACCACATGCCCAGGAATTCACAGGGTGGATGTACTACTTCTTACTTGGCATTTTCACTGGCAGGGAGTACTTTGATTGAGATGCCATTATTTCAAACAACATGGATTCTCAGTTCCTTCAGGTGGTCCAAATGCGGAAGTTCTATATGTCTTCTTATGTTCTCTAGGCCCTAGCACAACAACGACCCACCACCAATGGGTTACTCACAATAGGAGTAATCAGGATAGGCCTGGGTCAGAAGGCTCCTTGGGATTATTTCCCATAAATCTAGTGAGAGGCCAGTTTCCCCAGTTTTTGCCGGGTGAACGACGCCTTCATCTACTACAACCTGCTCATGCCTACCTGAGATGCAGGATACCACCTCTCCACAGAGGCAATGGATCTGGTCAGAAGTTATGGCCATTATTACATATAATTCCAGTAGCATATATACATAAGGGTAACCGGCTTCTCTGGGAAACCTTACTTGTTTCCCAAACATTGTGGGAACAAGATAATCCTCCTGGAGTATTGCATGCAAATGATAGAATTGCATGCATTATATGCCTTAAAGAAGGCAACAAACATTCCATTCCCAATCACTTGTGGGAATTACTCATGCAGTCTGGCCTCAACCAAGGAGGTAAACAACGAGCTCAAGAGCATGAACCTAGCAGAATTTTATCTAGCACGAAAGAACCTTGATCCGCATGGAAAAATTGTGCTGGCACTTCCCCAGGCATCAGAGCCCCACCAATACCACATGGAGGACTTCTGGGAAGATTTCCAAGATGACGTTGAAGTCCAGAGCTGGCATTACATCCAAATGACCATGGGAATGATGGAAAGGTTAATGCTCTGTAACTTTCTAGATGACTTCTCAGAAGCCAGCTCCACAATAGACTCCCAGTATAAAGCAAAGGGGATTGATAAGTTGGCCCTCCCACTGGTAAGATGGAATGCCCAAGAGGGGCCCACCATAGAATAATTTACTCGCAATGTGGTCAAGCGTAGCCACGTATATTTTAAGAGAGTATGCCCTGGGAGTACCTGCATGGCTGCCTAGCCGGTACCAAAGCTAACCCCGATGGCCAGAACTTCTTCAAAAGGAGAAGATAGGGGAAAAATAATAATGGAGACTCCAATTGTGCAGGATATCCCCATAAAAGAATAACTAAAGCAATCAATAGTAGTCTCCTAGTAGATGAGGGAGAATCTAATCACACGGTTGGCTACTCCAGTGCTCATGATCGGACCCATCCGTTCTCCCTCTTCCCCTTCCCTAGTATCACTAATGGTCAAAGCAACAAGAGTGGATCCAGAAGAGGAGCAGGTACTAAGGGATGCGGGACCACCTTTGGTCACCCGGTGGAAGAAAAGGCTTAATCCAAAGTCGAAGGCAGAACTGGAGCTAGGGATGCCTCAGATCCCACAAGTAGAAATCCTTTCTTCTGACTCCCCGGAGCCAGAGAGTGAATCGGAGCCCACTCATGTCCTGGAAAATCCTCCCCCTCAGGATGAATTTGATGATGTTTTTAGAAATGACGAGTTCATAAATTTGTAGGGGGACATTGAGCGGCTGGAGGCTGAAATCCCGGAGCAGGAAGAAGCTCCAGAACAAGAGCCTGCGCAAGAGTAGGAGGAACAAATGGAAGAAGAGAAAGGGATAGAGAAAGATATAGCCTCTGAAGTCCTAGAAATATAGGATATGGAAGTTTTAGGGAAACAACAATAGAGTGAATAGATGACATCGGCTAGGGAAACTGGACCTTTAGGAACAATCGTGATCCCAACCACCATGCTCCAAATGCCACTCCCAAAGGCAACATTTTGGGAGTTAATCACTGTGGCCCAAACATTGAACCTTGGCCCATTGCCTTCCCCACTACCAAAATATATACTGGCAGAATAAGATATCCTAGCAACAGAGGCTAAGGAAGAACAACAACAGGAAGAAGAAGAAAACCCTGGGGTGACCAATGAAGACCCAAATATTGTCAAAGATACAGACGGTGGGGCAGAAGACACAGGAGTCACCTGTGGAAATGTCGCCGGTGAATCAGAAGATACAGGGAAGGAGCCAAGAGAGGGTCATACTACTGAAGGGGCACAATAGGAAATTGGGGAGAAGTCATAGGAATAGATTTTGGCTACAAAGCCACCCCGCCCAGCATAGTGGTTGGTGGAATATTGGAAGAGAAAGGTCCCCTCTCAACACCTAGGGCCCATATTTCTTTAGCAAAGATGATGGCTTAGGCACAAAATCTACCTAAAGCTAAGAAAGCTGGGATAGTTCACACTCTTCGAACTGAGCCAGGCAGAGAAACAGTCATAGCAATAGCGACACCTTCCCTAGACATAGATGAAGAAATGACCAAAGCTGGGGATTATAACATCACAGAGATATCACTGGGGAAGAGAGGGAAAGAGGGTGAAATAGACCTATTAAAAGATGCAGCCAAGGCAGTGGAGGCTCGCTATGAAAAGGAGGCTCAAAAGCTCAAGGAAGAAAAGGAGAAAAATGCAAACCTCATGGGATTGATAATTGAGCTAGCCCAACCTATCAATGTTATTCCTCCAGAGGCCTCTACATCTGATGCACCATTACCACAAAATGACATAGACTCATTACGGGTGATGAAGAAGAAGGCCCAAGTGGTTGATGAATGGGTTACCTTGCAGTTAGGAAATGTATGATGTTTCTTGGTGTCCACCGTCCCAGATCTATACATGGATTTCCATGTCTTACACCAGGCCGAGACCATCATAAACATATGGGAGGGGTACATCAAGAATTATGAGGTGTGGAATGTTGAGTTTGAAGAACTCCTCGGCCTCAGAGAGGAGATTGTTTTCGAGTCTAGAATTTTGGAGGAAGAGTCATTTTATTTTGTGAGAACCCAGCACTCCAGACTTGACATCACATTGGGGGTAATCAAGAAATTGGTGGGGAATCTATGGGAAAAGATC
Organism: Thuja plicata; assembly: GCA_018584345.1. Lineage (NCBI taxonomy): Eukaryota > Viridiplantae > Streptophyta > Pinopsida > Cupressales > Cupressaceae > Thuja > Thuja plicata. The sequence goes on from MU225383.1 coordinate 423,673, forward strand.
AATGCAGTACAATATTCTTTTAATTTATACAAGTATTTTGTTTCGAAGGTCTCTAGAGCTAATCCATTTAGCACTGACACATGCACGCCGGAGGAATATGTTTTGGGGAAGTTTGATGAGTTGATGGAGTCAAGGTATCAATCCTTGGAGGGAATAGATGGAGATAAAATGATGCGAATAACTCACATGGTGCTCAGTGGTCATGATGCAGCAAAGATGGCCGATGAATTTAAGGGAAATGTTTTGGACCTAGGGGAACAGATCGAGGTGGCCAAGTACTGGCAGGCCGTCCTTAAAGACATCGATGAAGATGGAATCTCCCACCTCCTCCAAGTCTTCAATGATAGTAAGAAATAGTAAAGGTTCTTCGGGGGCCAGAGAAAACCTAAGTGTTTTTGTATTCTTTATTCTTCTGGAATGTAAGTTCCCAGATCCCAGAGTCCCGGATCCTATATTTTGTATTCTTTCGATGATCTGTGTCCCGGTCTTCAAGGCTGACTGGTCACTTTCAAAGTAGTAAATAATGGTTTTTAGAAGGTAGATAGCTACATCAAGGCACATTGGATCAGTGAGAAGTTTTCTGACAGATGGTCTTCTCGAGGCACCGCTTCAGAAGTACACCTAGCACATTGGAGATAGGGCGCCACTTTTCCCATTAATGAGGCATGTAGCCTCGATCCCCGGGGGATCATTTTTCTTCTTTCTTCTTCCTGGATCTCTTCTTGAGGTCGATTCTTCAATTCCATCTCTCATCTTTTCTTCTGACATGACAGGCCTATTCCGTGTCTAGGTCTTTTGTAGAGTGGCACAGGTAGTACCGGCTACCAGATAATATATTTTATTGTACAAATGTAACATAAGTACTTCCTCAAAGGACATGAACATGTCAAATTTTTGAAACCTTTTACCATGTATCTTGATCACTTACATAACCACGCAACCCTTCATTAAGTTGGCTTAACATTAATTATAACTGCTTTACTCAAACCAAACAGACACGTCTTTTCACACAGTTTGCTTCACCAAAATAGCTCTAACTAATTATCCTGGATGAATCAATTCATGCACTTTTAACCATAGGTTTTTAGGTCACTAAAAATGATTAATCTAAAGGTGCAAGTCTTGAGGATGAGTACAACTTCCACACCAAAATAATCTCTATCGGCTCTTTCCATGATCTCTGTCCTGTTCTGGCATTCATTGGTTGTACCTCTTCAATTGGATGTATCTTCTTCATACTTGCAGATCTGATCATGCTCTCTTAGACTTAGCATGTAAACATACTCATAAGCTTATCTTCAAAGGCACATATGATTTGGATAATAGATGAACACACACTAATCAAAACTATAACAGTTTGTTCCTTGCTCTGTCCTATTTTCTGTACTTAGCCAATTTCTGATATTCTGATAATGTGTACTGACTCAAAAAACTATATGAGTTTGTTGCCATTTGTTGGAGATTTGATTCTGAACAATTGATTGATTGTATGTTTGTCATTGATGACAACATATAATACACATCAGTACTTCTGTATGTACTTATCCATATGATGACGTGAAGACTTGTGTGGATAGATACATGTTGTTGACATGTTTATTATGCTATGTTCATACATGTAGACCCAGATATGATGTTTCAGTAAAGATATGTAATTCTGTTATTGGTGGTTACAGTTCTGAGAGTATAATGGTTTAAGGCTGACATATGTGACGTATTCTTGAGTTGCACCTATCTTTAGGATATGTGTGTGTATATTCATGATTAGTTATGAGTTGTTGATATTACTCTAAAGGTGCCAAACATATTTCAAGAAGATTACAAAGTTATGGTTGAATTGGTGAAGTCGACTTAGTGAAGCGACGTGTCTATTTAGTTTATACTTGAGCGGTTGTAATTATGCTTGCGCGCTTAGTAGAGCCGACAAGGATGTTATGAAGAGTTTTCTAGTAGGTCCCATGATCTCATACTTGGTGTATGTACTTATAGAAGGTCATTTGTGATAATAAGAGTTGCGAAAGCTAGAGATAAGAAAAGTAGAGTAGAGTGTTAAAGTAGCAGAGCTGTATTTATCATATGTTGATAATATAGATATTGAAGTTGAAGCTTTCAGAACACAGAGAAGATTTTTGTAGTGCTTTACAAGAGGTTAAAACATTGATGCACAAAAGGAACTGATCAAACAAGCAGTGTCACAAATAGTAGTTCACCTTGTTGATATAATGTGTATCAAATAACCAGAAGGTTGTAGCCTTCACCACTTGGACAGTGAGTCTACCACCCCTAACAGGGTTATTATAAAAGACTCCTAACAGGGTTAGACCCTTAACCAGGTCACTATACTATTGCATTGTAATGAACAACTCCTAACAGGGTTGAAAGATCTTTTAACAAGGATTACTATAAAAAGTATAGTTCTTTGTGGGTAATAATTCTCACCGGGGTTTTTATTATTTGGTTTCCCCGTAACCAAATTGATGTGTTGTGTAATGTGTTATCTGAATGTGCATTTAATTTGTATCAATCTGGATTAATAAGTATAAGAAAATATAAAGTTGTGATAACTGATTCACCCCCCCCTCTCAGTTATCCCTGAAGTATTTTAACAATTGGTATCAGAGCCAAGTGCCTTGGAGAGAAAGCCTAACAGCTTAAGGTAGATCGGATGGCATACTTCAGAAAAGAGAGTCCTAAGTTCGATGGAGAGAACTATCTGGATTGGAAGAACAAAATGATAACACATCTACAATGTGTTGGCTTTGAGATCTTTGAGATTTCTACACAAGAAGTTGATATTCCATGTTTAAAAGACCTTGCAAAGGATGATGCTACAAACAAACAGAAGGAGGTATTCACAGCAAATGCTATTGCCAAAGAAGCCCTTATTAGTGTCCTATTAGATAGTGAATTTTCTGAGATCAAGAAAGTTGACTGAGATTATACCATATGGAAGTATTTGGAAGATATGTTTGAAGGAGACATCCAAGCAAAGAATGCGCGCAGAAAGACATGGAAAAATAAATATAATAGTCTTGAAATGTTACTTGAAGAAAACATTAGAGCTTATAATCAGAGGATAAATGAAGCAGTATCTAGAATTAGAAACAATGGAGGAGAAATTTTAGAAGAAGACATAATGGACAAATTAATGACTACATTGACATCAGACTATGAAAGAAAAATCAACATTCTAGATGAGACCATGCAGTTTTCTAAAGACTTCAAGAGAGAGAATTTGATCAGCAAAATCTCTGCATTTGAGATATCAAGATTGAAGACTGAACCTAAGAATGAAACAACCTTCAAAGCTTCAATCCATGGTAAGAAATCCTCACACATCTCTAGTCATAATGAGACTGAAGAAACTGATGAAGAGCTAGAAGAGATAATTTCCATGATTGATAAGAGAGAAAAGAAAGGAAAATGAAAGTATGAAGGACAGCTCCCATTCAAGTGTTTTTCATATAATAAGATTGGTCACTTTGCATCTAAATGTCCCACAAGAGTCAAGAAGTTCAGATCGGATTACAAACCTAAATATAGGAAGGAATGTTACCATGGTGAAGAAGGTGTAACTGATGAAGATTTAGGAGAAGATGAAATTGGATTCATTTCCCTTAAAGACATGGAAAGGTTGCTCAAAGATATGGACATTGCAGATAAAGAAGAAGATCATGAATTAGCCTTAATTTCCAAAATAGATGTCAGAACTGATTGGATCATTGACAGTGGATGCTCGCATCACATGACAGGTGACTAAGATAGATTTTTTCATCTAGACAAATACAAAGGTGGTATGGTTAGATTTGGAGATAACACTCCTAAACCTATCATAGGCAGAGGATCCATCACCTTGGATGGAAAGAACAAGACAGATGATATTCTATATGGTGATGGATTACATCATAATCTACTAAGTGTTGGACAACTACTTGACAAAGGATATCATTTGGAGTTCAAGGACAACAAGTGCATTATTAGCAACAAGGATGGAGACATGATTGCATCAGGCTTTAAAACAAAAGGTAATGTTTTTAAGCTCAATTTAGATGTAAGTTGTTTTGTTGCAAAAGTGGATGACAGTTGGTTATGGCACAAGAGACTATGTCATATCAATTTTGAAAATATAGTAAAGATCGGTAATGTAAAGGCAGTTAGAGACCTACGAAGCATTGCAAGACCAGTTGACACAATTTGTAGGGAATGTGTCATGGGTAAACATGTAAGAAGTTCCTTCAGAAGTAAGTAGACATCAGCTAAAAAAAAATTGGACTTAGTGCATATAGATTTATGTGGTCCTACTCAAACAAGATGATACTATGGTGAAAGGTACTTTATTTTGTTTGTTGATGATTTTTCTAGGATGATGTGATTTGCGTTCTTAAAGGAGAAGTAAGAAGCCTTTGAGAAATTCAAAATATTCAAAGCTAAGGTTGAGAATGAATCTGGACTAAAACTAAAATGCTTAAGATCAGATAGAGGAGGAGAATTAACCTCTGACCAGTTTTATGATTACTGTGAAGAACATGGAATAAAAAGGTAGTTGAGTGCCCTAAGAACACCTCAGAAAAATGGAATTGCAGAAAGGAGGATCGGGATTATACTGGATACATCACGCACCATGATGATTGAAGGAAAAGTGGCGCACACCTATTGGAGAGATACAGTGAACACTACAGTGTATACTATCAATAGAACCCAATTGAGACCAAGCATGGACAAGACACCCTATGAACTTTGGTTTTGTAATGTACCCACAGTAAAATACTTCAAAATATTTGGCAGCAAGTGCTACATCAAAAGAGATGACAGTGTTAGTAAGTTTGATGCTAGAAGTGATGAAGGTATTTTTCTTGGTCACTCTGCAAAAAGCAAAGCTTACAAATGTTTCAATTTGAGATTAAAGAAGATAATTGAAAGCACGCATGTTAAGATTGATGAAAAGTTTATGATTCAAGGGAGGTACTATGAATATGCACCTTTTATTGAAGAAGAACCCAAACCTAACAGTAAAGATACTATGATTGAATAAATATTTGATTGCATTGATGTCACATGCAATGACCCTTATTCATGCAATGAAGAACCACATATTACAGAGGAAGAAGTCACACCTAAGGTTCCTAAGTTTACATCCAGATACCACTCTAAAAATGATATCATTGGAGATCAGAGCAGCAGTGTTTTGACCAGATCAAAAGCAAAGAATCTAACAGTGGATGAATAGGTATGTTTACTTTCACAGATTGAACCGCTAAGTGTTGAAGATGATTGTAATGATTCTGATTGGAAGAATGCAATGAAAGAAGAACTAGATCAGATAATCAAGAATGATACATGGGAATTGGTTCCTAGACCAAGTGATAAAAATGTTATTGGAACAAAATGGATTTTCAGAAACAAAATGAATGAAGAAGGTACCGTAATAAGAAACAAAGCAAGATTAGTATGTAAAGGATATGCGCAGAGAGAAGGAATAGACTACACTGATACATTTGCCCCTGTGAGTAGACTGGAAGCCATAAAATTGTTTTTGGCATATGCAACAT
>MU225383.1:440070-450675 GCA_018584345.1 Thuja plicata
TATGGGGAAACCTTGATCAGAGGAAAACCTCGGTGGGAATTAGTACCCACAAATATTGTACTAAGTATAATGAACTTGTGAGAGTTCCTTTGCCTTGTTAGAAGCAGTCTTTACAATATGAGTACAATGACCTGGTTAAAGGTTGGACCTTGTTAAGAGTCTTTTATAAAATCCTGTTAAAGGTATATGGCTCACTGGCTAGGCTCACTGCCCAATAAGATGAAGACTACAACCTTCTCAAAGATGATATGCACTATATCAGAATGAACTGCTATGATGACACTGTTGTCTAATCAGTTCCGTGTATGCGCGAATGCTCTTACTCTCTTAAAGAGCTATATCATATACTAAATTCATAGTACTATCCCTCTGTATCTTCCTCTTACATGATAATCGACACTCTTATCATATCTTTACATTTCATACTTATATATTCAAATCTAAATAGGCGCAACCCAAAACAAAACTAGTCGTCCCTAAAACAAAATATACAATTCTTCCGAACAAGTTGGCTTCAAGCATTTTTACTACAATGTTAATTACATCATTACAAACATATAACAAAAGGTGCTTAGCCATTACATCAAAAAATAATACACGCTGATCAAAACACTTAGTCAGCTTCCATGCTCTGTCTCCTAGATTGTTGGTCTATTGATCTGATTATAACTTTGCCATACTATAGTTCTGTACTATGCGTGTTTGGATGTAGCATGCACACATGTCATACAACTTATATCTGAACATGCATAAGCTGAATCAATCTCTCGCACATGCGCTGATGTGCTGATTGCTGAGTATCTCTGTCTGCCCTATTTTCCTTACTTAGTCATTTTTTCTTTTAAGATAGAGACTAAGTATGAATTTGTTGCCATGATTACAACACAAAATGAGTCATGCATCCTCAGGTAGTCAACTTTCCAACAAGAAGATCTGCCCACGATATGAGCACTTAGGCTCACGAACCGCAAAAGAACACTTACAGGAATACAAAGATGCCATGAACCGACACTGGATCCAACATGAGGATGTTGTGACCTAGATGTTTCCCCTGTTCCTAGGACAGGGTGAACTGAACTGGTACCTTAACCTTCCCGCCAACTCCATTAATAAGTATAAGAAAATATAAAGTTGCTGATAACTGATTCACCCCCCCCTCAGTTATCCCCGAAGTATTCTAACACTCTAGGTCTTTTGTAGAGTGGCGTAGGTAGTACCAGCCACCAGATAATATATTTTATTGTACAAATGTAACATAAGTTAGGGTTGGGGTTAGATGTGTATGTGTATAAATAGTAAGTTTGGCCCCATTCCAAGGGTCGACGAAATTGATGATTTTGCAGTCCATAGTAATAGAAAAGTAGTTTCTCATTTTTCAGTTGCAGAGCTCAATGCTCCTTAGTCTTTAAGATTTCAGTAGTTAGATGCTCCCTTGGAGCCACCATTATACCACGCACCAGTGCTTGCTAGAAGAAATGTTAATGAAGAAGGGAGAGTTCTTGCAATGATGTTGTTGGCATTCTATCTTCCGAGTTAATGGTATTTTATGCTTTGTGTTCTTCATGTCCTTTGCTCTAAGACTTAAAGTAGATTAACAACCTCCTTTCCTTTGCTACTGATGAAATATGAACTGATGGTTTTATGTTTCTCCGGTATTTAGTGTAGTATGTTAGAGCATTGTCGATGTTTTGAATGTTTAAGCATAAATATAGGTAGACAAAGTATTTCTAACCCTGCAGGATCTTTTTCAAATTATTTGCTAAGTGTAAACGTGCTTGGAGAAACCTCACCTACTTGAATCCCTGGAGAGAACGAGTTGAAGATAACCAGCTATCCCCGGAGAAAAAATAGTCACATCTCCCAACCGAGCCCTGCACCATCGAGACTCGACTCTCAGGTGCTTGGAGGCCCGGGGAATCTCATTTCCCCGGACAACCTTTATAGGCGAAGTTGGCCGGTACCCCAATATTCGGTGACAACTTACATTTGTTGGCGGACCCGGTCACAAGAGTCCCCTCAACACAAACAAAATAATAGTGAGAAATTTTCCTCATTCTTATAATGTTGGAGAAATGTTGCCTCCAAGGCATCTTTCCACATATCCATAAAAGAGAAGATCCATATGTTCATAAAAAATAGTCAACTAGACATGATGTGTGAATTAAATTCCCAGTGAATTAAAACCTTTGAAGAGCTAGACGAGAAAGGGATAAAAGAAGAAAGATCTCTCACTATAAAGGGAACCGTCAAGAAAGAGACCAGTAATTCAACACCTTATGAAAAATCCAAATATTGGTCTAAAAAAATGTGACATACGATGGTGTTGTTGATGTTAAAGTATCCCAACCAATCACATGCATACAAGCACCACCAACACTTGTCCAACCATCCCAACCAATGCAAATTGTCTAGAGAGTCAACAATACGAACACAAAAAATCACATAGTCAATCAGACATACTAATAAAATACTGCAAGAAAGAACATCACTCCACCTTGAGACTTTAAACCACTTAAAACATCTCTTGAGAAATTTCTACAATCTCATTCATCCATTCTTCCCAAAATCAGAAATTACGAAGGTACTAGAAAACCCACATGGTAGAACAACAATGCTTATTCTGATTACCACATATTGAAGGGACACAAAACTCCCAATTACATGCAATTGAAGCATATTGTCCAAGATTTTTATCGATTAGGGTGAAATCAAAGTTATCACAAATTCAATCACCAGCAATCAAGTTCACCCTTCTCTGATCTAATCCTAAATTTTTGTCAACTAATCTAGTTGTCTGCACATGCAAAAAAAGGAATTTTTTTAGTTAATGGAGGTTTGCCTCGGTTAAACCTTGGTTTTGGAATTAACCATGAAATAAAATTCAAATATGATTGAATTGAAGGCGTGCTATAATGTAGCAGAGGTTAAATCTAAATTAGATTGCTTGAATGAGAGGTTATACCTTAACAAGAATCCCTTGCAAATAAAGTCTTCACAAAGATATTGATGTTGACTAATAGAGTTGACTTCATAATAGGTTGATCATGGATGCCATCATGAGTGCTTGATATTTGAAACTTTACTTCTCTCCTTCAATGTCTCATTGATGTTTGATTTCTTTCTCAATGGTAGGAGAGAATATGTGCCAAGTGATTGTGAATGTGTGATGTTTTAAATTAGGGTGGGGCTTTCTTTTATACCTCTCCTCATGATATGCGTTTGAATTTTTGAAGTAGGTTTTCATGGAGGAGGAATTCTCGCTCCCATAATATGATCATTAGAGGGCCCAAAATTAGGCCCTTTTTAGAGGATCAAGGGCATCCTAGGTTCCTTTGTCTTTCCAATATATAATGGCCTAGGACCAATAGTCAATAGGGTGGTGAAGATCCCAGATTAAGCTGATGCAAGCATAATAAAACATGATTAGGCATGTGAGGCTAGAAATGATAAAATAAGGCCTAGGTGAACATGTAATTATATAGCAATACAATTTATGATGCTACAATACTAAAGATGAAGATAGATCGGGGAAGTTAGCTAGTGGTTAGTCCAAAAATCAATAGGAAAATACCAAGATAGAGACTTTGAACATGACCTAGGGTGCCATGATAGAGAGGAGGACATCCATTATGTTGGGGAGACTTGGAGAAAAAGGTGGTGAGTCTTTCTCGCTTTAGCTCAATGGTCATGCATAGGTTGGCCACCACACTTTTCCTGATGCAGAAGAAGGTATTGGGTAAAGATGCTAAAGATGAAAGAAATGAAAAATATTCCTTTATATTTCTTAGTGAAGATTGGGGTGGCCTATTTTCTTAACCAATTTTTGGTTGTTCCCTGATTTTTTCGTTTTAGTTTAAAAAATATAAGAATTTCTATCATATTATTTTATATCTTTGGACTTGTTTTGATATTATGGATTGGTATACTATTTTTTATTAGAGTAAAATAGATTTTGAAGGGGCCCCAAAGCCCTTTACAAATTGATTTTGATAGGGATCAAAAACCCACAAGAAATAATAGCTACAAAAGAAAGATCACATCCAAACAATAGATCACAAATAGCTAAGTAACATCAACCTAAAAGAGAGTAAACATACAAATCTCAAGCTGCATCAACTAAAGGCCAAAGCCTCTCAATTTAATAATAGGGTTTTTACAGGCTCCGTTAACCTTAAACATGATCCAAGGGTTTATCCAGGCTCCCTTAACATTAACAATGGGGTTTAATAAGACTCCTATAACCTTATCTTCTAAAAGCAATACACACAATACACTAATTGGAAAAGAATGGATCTCCAATATAATGATGTGGACAAAGGCTCTTGAAATGGCTCCCAAAACTAATCTATAACCGTTAGCAAAGGCTCTCCACTAGAAAGTGCATAAATATCCCGCAAAGAACTTCTCCACCTAAGTAGGAGAGGTACCTACCTCAATAGGGACAACAAAGGAATAAATGACCAAGAAGAAGAGCCACACTCAATCCAACCCAAAGTAAGGAAAAAACCACATGAAACAACTTCCAACCTCTCCCACTAGGAAAATCTCCACCTCCATAGAAGACACCCCCACCTCAATATGAACAACAAAAGAGGAAGAAAGGAGGAAAGAGAGAGACACCCAACCCTTATCCACAAGAAACATCCCCACCTCAATAGGAGAGGACTCCACCTCCATAGGAGTCATACAAGGATTGACAGATGGATGAATGGCACAAGTATTATTAAATAAAACTAGAAAACATTGCACTTCATCAAGAGTGAGAAAAATTTCAACGCCAAGAAAAAAGCTACACAGATCTATAAAGACATGCATAGGAGCAGCACAAGAAAAATGTCAAGGGGATAAAGCATCAAGAATTGAGAAACACCCCGAATAGCAAAGTGTTCCTAAAAAATATAAGGACCAAATAGGCTCCAACAAGAAGAAGCAAAAAAAACCTCACACCACCAAAATTTGGGGGCAAAACAGACATAGACCCATAGTAAAAGGTTCCCATCTAGGAAGCCCACAATGAATCTACATCAATAGGAGTCAAAAGAGAGAAACCCAACAAAAATACCAAAACAGGGGCCATGAACACCTCTCTAAAAACAACTACAAAACTGGACACAACACACTTAGGCTCCTTAAAACTTGCCTTTCACAGGAACAAATCTTCAACAACTATAGAGAAAGGAGCATCAAACAAATCAAGTCTAAACACTGCCTCCCATGATCTGAAATTCGGCCAAGCTAGAAAACCAACACCTCAAGAATAGGGGTGACACTTCCATGAATACTGCAACAAGATAATGAACCAAAACAAAGAACACCAGTGCAAGGAGAAATCCTTCTAGTATCCATTGGACACCCACACCAGGGTCCAAGTCATTGCAAATAGTGCCAAAAGTAAGAAGGCAACCATGGGAGCAAACAACAAAGAAGCAACCCCAACAACTTCCAACAGAAGCACCCACACAAAAAATTACACTAGATTTAAGCCAGAGCCTTTGTCTAAACCATCTTCATCATCATCTTCCACCTCATCCTCCCTTGTATATTCTCCATTTGAAATCCCTCGCACCCTTTCTTGATCTCCAGTTTGAACCTAACAAAAAAGATGGGCTGGTATATTGTTAATGTGCTATGAATTTTCTATTAATGGCTTATTGAAGCTTCCATAAGTTGTTTGTGTACAGGTTTAGCACCCTTATTTTGCAACTTTTAATGTAAAAATATATATAAAATTTATATTTATTGTCTTTAATAATTTGTAGACAATATTTGAATCAAGGCAACTTCTTTGGTGGTAGAAGTAACTTTAATATTAATTTAATGTACCATATTATAAGATGAAACAACCATATAAATTTTGTAGTTGAAAAAAAATCATAAGATTGATCTTTTGAAATAATTAATTGGAATCAAATAAAAATAGATTGAAAGAGATATAACAACATTATTTTCATTCAATTTCTTGCGGAAGATTGGCTCAAGGTACTGCTTAGTGGAGAGGGTAATAACCCCAAGGAGTTTTCTGTTCCTTTTTTATGCTCATCTTTTTTGGCTGGTTTCGTTGGTTGGCCGCTCTGGGCCTTTTACAAGCTGGTTACCGATTTCATGGTGAATTTGGGGCCTGTTGTTTTTAGTTTTTAGTTTTTGATTTTCAAAAAAGGGATTGGCTGAGGGTCTGCTGACTCTGGTAGTGTGCTGGAAGTCTGCACTTCTCATGTTGGTTGTGTTTTCTTTGGGTCAACCCCCTTGGTTTGGCTTCTTTTTAAATAAAAAACATAAGTCAATAAAGTATGAGATAAAAAAATGACATTGTCAAATCTTTAAAAGAAGAAAAATACATTGATATGATTTGATTAGTTCCTATGAATTCTTGTTTGAATTGTTAGAACATGTTATTAAAAGGTTTTGAAAAGACAAAAAAATGAAATTGTTATTTGATATTGTCAAATCTTTAAAAGAAGAAACATATATTGATATGATTTGATTAGTTCTCATGAATTCTTGTTTGAATTGCTAGAACATGTTACTAAAAGGTTTTGAAAAGACAAAAAAATAAAATTATTATTTGATATTGTCAAATCTTTCAAACAAGAAAAATACATTGATATGATTTGATTAGTTCTCATGAATTCTTATTTGAATTGCTAGAACATGTTACTAAAAGGTTTTGAAAAGACAAAAAATGACATTGTTATTTGATATTGTCAAATCTTTAAAAGAAGAAAAATACATTGATATGATTTGATTAGTTCTCATGAATTCTTGTTTGAATTGCTAGAACATGTTACTAAAAGGTTTTGAAAAAAGCTCAACATGAAGAATAATAAACACTAGAGCTTTATAATAAATTTAAAATTGTTCTATAAGAAAAAGAGGCTTAGTAAATCAATGAACCAATCCTTTTTCTTCTCAACTAATAACAACTTGTCATAAAAAAAATATGATATAAACATAAAAAGAAAATATTCAAAAAAAAAAAATTAAATATCTTGTATTTAGTAAATATAATTTAAACTAAAATAAAATAATTTGAAGATAAACAAAATAATTCTAATTGATACTTTTGGACCTTTTTTGAGATAAATGTATCTAAGATATTTATACTAGCATTTATAATAATGACAAAATAAAGACATAATAAATGACCAATGAGAAACTAGTTGATTCAAATTAGTAAAATAAAATAATTTTGAGCCAATAAAATGGTTCCAATTGATACTCTTTAGATAGATATATGTTAGATATCTATATTATATTGTGTTAACAAAGACAAAGATAAAGACATAGTAAGCTTCAATTGATACTCTTTAGATAAATCAATGTAGATAGATAGATCGATAGTAAGATGAGCTTATACATAAAGTGCACATAAGTGTAAATTCAATGTACACAATAATGTTTATTTTTGAAGCTCATTCTTAACCGATATATGGAACTCGGCTGGTGGCTATCCAGCTATACATTTAGTTCCAAAAAAAACATGTAAACGGGAACTGAATAGACAATATCAATTACATTGCAGAATCATATATATTAGCGTACTTCATAATGCCAAAATGGAAGCTCAAAAAGACAGTCCAACTGTATAGATTTCCATCGAAATAGCAGATCCTATGAATGGAGTAAACAAAAAGATGCCCCTTGAGTGGATGGCGATTCCCACGACTCCAACATTGTTATCCTACACAGTGTTTATCTTTCACACTCTTTTCAGTCACTTCAGGCTCTGATACAGTGTGGAGCAATGCATTCTGCTTCAATTTCACTCACGCCCACCACTGTACTCACGTCATATTCTTACTCATAATTTGATTATTCTAACCAAATGAATGCACGAAGTACATCTGAAAGATGGATTTCTCTTTCATTCATTTCTTTAACACGGCAAAAGAAATCATGTCCGAATAAAGCTGCAGAAGCTTAGTTGATCACTGTAAACAAATTTGTTGCTACGCTCCTCAAATCAGAAATGCAACTAGTTTCTTATGTTTGCACCTGAGAAGGTCACATCATCGTTATGCATAAAATCATAAAAGCCAGGACAGATTTAGGGTTAGAAACATAGGTACGAGACAGGTTTTCTGTTTGACAATTAATTGACGTCACAGCATACGGAGGGTACTTATAATTCCAAATCACTAAATTAGAGCAATAAATATTATCTTTCTTTTCTTTTTTTCTTTCTTTGTTCTTTTGTTTCATTTTCTTTTTATTTGTCTAATCTATTTTGAGGATAGAATATGAAGTATGATTTGAAATGTTAATGTAATAATTGTCCTTTAATTAAAATATAAAAATATTCTTGTATTAATATAATAAATTGTGAAAGTTTCATATTATTAATAAAAATGTTATTAAAAAATAAATTCTTAATTAAAAAGGAATTTTAGAGACTAATATCATATAGAAGTCCTTGTTTATATATGTAAATTTTGGACAATAATTATATAGAGATATGTGGTTCTAATTTGTAGATATAATCTTCATTAATTTTAATGTTAAAATTTATTAATAAATTATAAAATTGATAAAAAAATATTATACTAGAGCTTTTCTTTTAAATGATGTTGTTCTTTCAAAAAGGTACACATGACTATATATATGATTCAAACTTGAAGTATTTTTTTTTATTGTTTTATATATTCATTGAGCATCATCATTTTTTAGCATTTTGTTGTTTGATCGCCTTTTATCTAAAACTAGAATCATTCATATATGAAAATTTCAAGCTCTAATTATACAGAGTTTTTAAATTTATTTTTTATATTTAACTTTAATATATAATCTACATTGATTTTAATGGTTAAGATTTATTAATAAACTATAAGATCCATATGAAAGTATTGTATTAGAGCTTCTATTTTAAATGATTTTGTCCTTTCAAGAGGTACACAATATTTTATATCTGATTAAAAAACATAATATTGATTGCTTTTAAAGTTCATTGAGTGTCATATTTGTTGAGCATTTTTTATCTATTCATCTTTCCTAGTTAAGATTATAGAAAGTGGTATTAAAACCCTTTCTAACCTAATGTTACACAACATCAACAAAGTAATTTATCTCATGAAATTTTGGTTATAAATATGATGAAAGTAGTGGTGTACCAAAATAAGTACACAATCTTTATATTTGTTTCAATTTGTCATTGTTTTATATGTTCATTGAGTTCCATTATTTTTTAGCATTTTTTATTTGATTATTTTTGGTAGGTATGATGATAGTAAGTGGTCAACAATAAGAGATTTCCACAATACATCATATCAAGAAAATGTTGTTTTTGGATTCAATTTTATTCACAATTTTATCAAGATGAAGAGAGCCAAAGGAATCATAAAATGTTTGAATTTACAGCCCTAGTATAAATTAAAAAACTGAAGGATTGAGAGGAAGAAAGCAAATGGATCAAGAGACCAAGATTGTTGAAAATTCAAAAGAAAGGCATAAAAGGAAAAGATACAAAGACTTTCAACTTTTTGTCTACATTTTGTTTTGGCTTTCAAGCCTTTATTTTTAAGTTTTGACCTTATTGGTCTCTCAAGCCATGTGCTCTCCTCTCACTCCTCCCATCATTTTATTCATAATAGGTCTAAAAATTCACATCTTATATGATTCATTTGGATATCTTCATCTTGATGATGTCCGATCATGGAGTGTGATTTGAAACATTGATGTAAAATTTGTGATCACAAGTGAATCTAGAAACAACATTCTCTTGATAGTAAGTGGTATCCAAAATATTTACAAGGTTATGTTAAACAACATCATCGTAGTAATTTAATATAAATGCCCACCACATGCACA
Source organism: Thuja plicata (assembly GCA_018584345.1). Taxonomy (NCBI): domain Eukaryota; kingdom Viridiplantae; phylum Streptophyta; class Pinopsida; order Cupressales; family Cupressaceae; genus Thuja; species Thuja plicata. The sequence goes on from MU225383.1 coordinate 449,872, forward strand.
TCTAAACCTCATGGAATTTTGGTTATAAAAAGTAATGAAAGTAGTAGTGTGCTAAATTTATTTTGATAGGATAATTTCCTTGTAGTAGTGATCTACATTAAAAGATATAATCAAGGATTTTAAAATATTGTAAAATTATCATTAAATTAATTAAGCATATATTTCAACGTGATTAGAAAGATGATAAAGGACTCACTAATAGGGTAAGTACACAAAGATGGTGGAGCAAAAATATGCCACTTATTTTTTTGGTCCCCTAAAATCAATAAAGTGTACGCCGTATAGGGTGCACTCCCTATGGCTTGGAATGCTCGAGTCTTAGGCTCAGGCATTACAAGCGATAGGGCGTGTGCTCTACTAAAAAGTAAACATAAAAAAGAACCTTTTCATGAAGATTATGAAATTTTTATCAAGTTTATCAAACTCAAGTGAAATTCACTTATCACGAGTTATGTCGATTACAAAAATAGGGTGATTTGCAAGGATCCAGAGAATCTTAAAAAATTAGGAAAATAGTGTGCGCCATGGAGTTTTGTGTGGTTCTCAAGGTGATAATTTGGTCTTGGTGGCGTAGGGCACTTCCCCTTGACCCCGCAAGAGGTGTTGCCCCTTGATCCCATTTTTGGGGCACTACCCCCAAATGCCTGTTGAATAATTTTGGACGGAATTGCGCTAATATAAATGGGGAAAAATTAACCTCCAATTCTGATTAGATTCTATATAACACACACACACACACACACACAGAGAGAGAGAGAGAGAGAGAGAGAGAGAGAGAGAGAGAGAGCTTATGGTTATAGGGTT
>MU225383.1:464000-476259 GCA_018584345.1 Thuja plicata
TTGATACTCCTTGGGATGTATCTCAATATAGAAAGGATCTTTAAATCCCGCTCAGTTAAGAGACTTTCTAAATCAATGGTTAAACTGAAATAGTATGATCTGTTCACATATACAACTTATACTTGCATATTTTTAGATCTATTGTAATCTCATAAAATAATCTGATCAATATATCTCTGTTATACCTTTTCTCCACTTTGATTCTGCTCGGTGATGTTGTGCTTTGTTGCTCGGTGTCCGCAGAAAACTTTAGCTCTTTCCTTAGCTTGATTGATCAACACTGTATGAAGTTGCTCTTCATCAGTTTCTCTTTAGATCCTCTTTTTCATTCACTCGTCTTGATCCATAATGAATCAAGTTTGTCTCTTAAATAGACATGATATCACCATTGTTAGTTTCTTGATTTTCTTGATCTTGGCATGATCCACAATTCTTGCCAATTATATTTAAATAAAAACTCATGTTTTATCTTGCTTGCCAACTGGAAAAAACAACTTTAAATCCCTTACTTATCTCTGGCTTATCATGTCGATGAAAACAATGATAACTACCAGTTAAGTATATATTTAGCTCTGCCAGCTAGATATTTTGTCATTTCTGGACTCAAGTTAATTTCAATGTTTAACTCTTTGATAGCATCGGTCAACGCTCTAGTTCTCATCGGGCTTCTCTGTCAGTTTACACTATGTTTCTGGCCATCGGGTATGCTTGTGATTCTTCTCATCTATGTTCTTGCTTGGGCATCACTGTGACTTGACTGTCGGTGATCTCTATCCTTTGAGTTTCACTAACTGTTAGTGTTTGTAGTCACATTGTGAATACTTGTCTTTTATGTATTACAGAAAGCATAATTTTTTTCTCTCTAAATCTCTGAATTCTTTGACACTTTGATTATAATTGATTAGATTATATCATGTTGACATCAATGAAAATACAATCCATTAACTGATTTAATGTCTTGCATTATCCTTCTTCATATCGGTGATCAACTTAACATCTTCAAATATTCAATCAGTTACATGTCATCAATGAGGATCTACGATGTTTCATCATAAAAGATGGAAGCCTTATTGTCTAAATACATAAGCTTATTTTGGAGAACATGATGAACATGATATTTCTCCCTTTGTTGGAGATTTGATTCAGAGCAGTTGATTGATTGTATGTTTGTCATTGATGACAACATATGATACACAGTAGTAATTCTGTATGAACTTATGTGAATTATGACATGAAGAATTGCATGGATAGATACATGTTTTTGACATGTTTATTATGTCATGTTCATACACACAAACCCAGATATGATGTTTCTGTAAAGTTATGCAATTCTGTTATTAGCAGTTATAGTTCTGGATGTATAACGGTTTAGGGCTGACATATATAACGTGTCTCATGAGTTGTGCCTATCTTCAAGATATGCGTGTGTATATGCATGATTAATTATGATTTGATGATATAAATCTAAAGGCCGCCAAAAATGTTTCAAGATGATTGCAAAGTTATGGTTAATTTGGTGAGGCTGACTCAGTGAATCGTTGCGTCTGTTCAACATTAACTTGCACAGACTTAATATTGTTTGTGTGCTTAGTTAAGCTGACTAAGATATTGATGAAGTTTTTCTAAGAGCCGACATGACCTTCTAATTTGGAGAAGATACTTATAGCAGTTCAATTGTGATACACCAAGTGTGAATGATACGAAATGTAAAGAAAGATGTATAGAGTAGATTATCAGAGTTGGTTCATTCATCAAGGATCTATGTGAAGAAGAAGTGAAAGATTGTAATACACTGAAACTGATAAAGATAGTAGGTCTACTCTACAGTTCATCATCATATATAGTGCATATCTTTTATACAGAAGGTTGTAGCCTTCACCATCAAGCAGTGAGCTTTTGGACAGTGAGTCCACCACCCCTAACAGGGTTATTTGTAAAAGACTCCTAACAGGGTCCAACCCTTAACCAGGTCACTATACTTATTGCATTGTATTGTACAACTCCTAACAAGGTTGAAATATCTTCTAACAGGGATTACTACAAACAAGTATAGTTTATTGTGGGTGCTAATTCCCACCGGGGTTTTTACCATTTGGTTTCCCCATAATCAAATTGTGTGTTGAGTACTGTTTTATCTGATTTGTTGTATACTAAAGTAAAAGAAGTAAACAAAAGGAATTAAGTAATTGATAACTGATTCACCCCCACTCTCAGTTATCCTTTGGGACTATTCTAACACCTTTACCAATGGATTCTCTGATACAAAGTAATTTGCTAATAACTGAGACTATTAAGGTTCAAGTGGATGCAAATGACTCTAAGAAGATGATAAAAATCGAGAAGTGTTTGAGTCAAGATGAATATGATCAGTTGGTTTCCCTTTTACTTGAATTTAAGGATATTTTTTCTTGGACATATTTGAAAACAGTTAATAAGCATGCGAAAGATTGGCATACCCAGCTTACCTATTCTTTATGGGCTTATATGACTAGTGTTCATACTACCATCGGTACTTATCCTTATAACCTTGTCTACAGTATTGATGCTATTATGCCTTTGGAATTGGAAATACCTTCTTTATGTGGTTCATTTCATGGGATAATTGACAAATACACATTTTGAGAACAATGATTACAAGAATTAGAAATGTTTGATGAACAACGAATAAATGATTTGGAACATATAAAGGCTTATCATAAATCACTTCAGAAGCAATATAATCATAAGGTAATTGAACGATCATTTTCAGTGAAGTGATTTAGTGCTATACAAGAATCAAAGAAATGTGAATGCTTTACCTTGTGAAAAGGGAAATTTTAGCCCTAATTGGCTTGGACCTTTTATTGTAATTGAGGGCTTTGGTTAAGGTGCTTACAAATTTTTTGATATGGATGGTGTGCCTTTTAAGGAACCTATCAATATTATGCATCTAAAATGTTATTATCCCTAGTACATCATTCTTTCCTTGTGTATTAATGTATTCCTTATAAAAATAGTTATGTTTATAGGTTATGTGATTTTAGAAGATTACATTTGAATACATTTATATACACAATTCTTTCTTTCTGTTAAGTTTTATGTTATTGGTGAAAATATAGTATTCAATCATAGAACTAACTAGAAAAGAAATTTTTTTCATCTATATATATAATTTTTGTTCTTTTTTTGAGTTTGACACATATGTGGTACAATGCCCTATCTATCACTCTCTCTATACCTGTGTTTTGATGGTCGATGGCTCACAGATCTCTCTGATCTATGATGTGAAGATGAAGATCTTTGTACAATATTTTGCAAGTGGCTCCTCGATATGTGAAGATCATAAATATGCTCCCATGATCTCCGTAGGTTAGCCATCAGCCTCTCTCTCTCTCTCTCTCTCTACATAACCTCAGCTCTTGCTGTACACAAGAAAAGATGTCTGCATGCCTGCTGGGATGTCTGTGACCAACGAGGAACTCTTGCTCGATTGCTGGTAGTTGGTAGGACATGCATGTATCCTCTAGGACCTTAGATACAAAGCTCTTCCACTCCACGATGATGGCTACAGAATTTGAATATATTTATCTTTTAGTACTTTTTCTTCAAAAAAATAAGTTAAATATTTAAAAAATTAAGTTAACTCAACTCCTTTGTAAACATGAAAAAGTTTTTCTTGGGACTATGGAGACATATCAAGCTTGAACCCAAAAATTTTTACACACATAATTTCATCAATGAAGGCATTCTACCACTCTGCCAACCTAAGAGAATAATTAACCCAACCTCAAGAGAAATTGCAAAGACTGAGCTGCAAAAGTTGTTGGATGCTGGTTTTATTTATCCAATCTCTAACAGTAAATGAGTTTCACATTTTTTAATAGTACCTAAAAATGGGGGTAAATGGAGAATATGTGTAGATTATAGAGAACTTAACAATGCAACAAATAAAGATCATTTTCCCTTTCCATTCATTGATCAAGTGCTAGATACCTTAGCTGGTAAAAAGTACTTCTCTTTTCTTGATGGATACAACTGATATAATCAGATTAGGATTTCTCTAGAGGATCAGGAAAAGAAAACATTTACATGTCCTTGGGGAACATATGCATATTCTGTGTTACCTTTTGGTTTATGTAATGCTCCAGCCACTTTACAATGGGCTGTAATCAACATTTTTTCTGATATTTCTTATGACTGCATTGAAATATATATTGGTGATTTCACCACATTTGGTGTTACTTTTGAAGAAGCTTTGAAGAAATTGGATAAAGTGTTGATTAGATGCAAAGAACACAATTTGTCCCTGAATAGTGAAAAATGTTTCATGTTGATGCAAGGAGTGGTGCTAGGACACTTCATCTCATAAGGTGGCATCCAAGTGGACCCTTCAAAAATCGAGGTAATTCTTACATTGCCTACACCTACTAAATAAAAATATGTTAGATCCTTTTTAGGACATGCTGGTTACTATAGATGCTTCATTCAAAATTTTAGTCAAATAGCTAGTCCACTATACACCTTGCTTACTAAAGAAGCTGAGTTTACATGGACACCATCCTGTGAGGAATCTTTCCTACAGCTCAAGTCCCTTCTTACAACAACACCAATACTTAGAAGGCCCGATTGGTCTTTACCATTCCATATACATATAGATGCTTCTGAATATGCAATAGGTGTTGTCTTAGGCTAGAAATCTAATAAATTTGAAAATTATATTTACTATATCAACAAATGTTTACATGGGCCAGAGTTAAATTATACAGTCATTGAAAAAGAATTACTGGTAGTGGTCTATGCTTTGAATAAATTCTGTCATTATGTAAGAGGCTATCCAATATTTGTTCATACTGACCATGCAACAATAAAATATCTTACAAACAAACCTGCCATCTAAGGCAGGCTAGCAAGATGGCTTTTGCTCTTACAAGAATTTGATATAACAATAATTGACAAGTCAGGTAAAGAAAATGTTGTAGCTGATTTTTTATCAAGACTCCAGAATGATGACACTGATACCTCTGTGATAGATGATACATTCCCTGATGAACATTTGTTCCATATTGCTGTTAAGAGCCCATGGTATGCTACCATAGCCAATTACCTTGTAGTTGACAAGATGCCTACACATTTTTCTCCTAAGGACAGAAGACTGCTCGTTGAGAAAAGTTTTCAATTTTCTTGGATTGACAACATATTGTTCTATACTGGTCTAGACCAAGTCATGAGGTGTGTACATGAATATGAAACCTATGATATCCTCCATGCTTTTCACGATGAGCCATGTGGTGGACATTTTCCAGCTAAGAGGATAGATCTAAAAATATTAACGATAGGTTATTACTGGCCCATACTTCACAAAGATGCAACCAATTAAGGGAATGTGATAAATGCCAAAGGATGGGTCATCCCACAAAATAAGATGAAATGCCTTTACATCCAAAAGTGGTTGTCACACCATTTGATAAGTGGGGCATGGATTTTATTGGTCCTATAAAACCCCCCATCTAATGGAAAGTCCTAGATTCTGGTATGCACAAACTATCTAACCAAATGGGTTGAAATGAAGGCAATGAAGCATGCTCATAATCATAAAGTTTTTGAGTTCTTGTATGAAGAAATATTCACCCGCTATGGTGCGTTGAGAGAGCTCGTAATTGATCAAGGAACACAATTGACATCAAACTTGATTACAACACTCATTAAAGGATACAACATCAGACATAGGAAGTCCAGTCCCTACCATCCACAAGCCAATGGCTAGGCAGAAGTCACCAACAAAGAAATTGAAGCAATACTCACAAAAATAGTTCACCTCCATCGCCATGTCTGGAGCAGCCATCTCTCAGAAGTAGTATGGGCATACAAAGCCACATGGAAGACAACAACATGATTCATTCCATTTGAATTATTGCATGGGAAAGTGGCCATGTTTCCCATTGATTTCAAGCATAAAACATTGTGTATTTCTTTGAAGCTAAACATTGATCTTCTTGCAACACAACGAGAACATTTGCTACATCTCAACTCTTTGGATGAGATGAGAACATCTACATTGGAGCACACATGGATAGTCCAAAATAGAGGAAGAAATGGCATGAATCCCACATAAAGAACAAAAAATTTATTATAGGTTATTGGGCACTACTATTTGATTCCATATTTCAAGAAATACCAGGCAAATTACAAACAAGGTGGTTAGGCCCATATGAGATAGATCATATCTTCGACAATGGAGCAGTCCAATTGAAAATAATTGATCCAGTTCATTTCAAACTATTGGTCAATGGGCATCAACTTCATCTATACCATCAACCCCAGACCAAGGATGATTTCCTGCAACAATTTAGAGACACAACTACACAAGCACAACATGTAATACTTCCTACAATAGAGGGTGCAAAACTTCTTCCTGCAGCTTCAACCTAACATTCCTTCATGGATTATCATAATAAACACTTCATTTTGTAATGAATTTCCATTCTCAATTCATTTTCTAAATTATTATTTCCAACCCACTCTACTTCTCTATCTTCCACTCACACATCCTCCACATCATCACAATTTTCCATATTTCTATGCTTTCAAAAAATGCCACATCAACTGAGACATACATCCGCAACACTTGTTCCATTCTCTCCACCATTTTCATGCATGTGGCAACATAATGAAAAGTACAAATTTTTAGTGTTTTCCACTTTTAACACACACATTTTGATAATTATATCTAATACTGCGCATATCTATAATTTGACATTACGACAATTTCTTACCCCATGCTAAGTGTGGCAAGTGTGGACACTTGTCTTAATTTTGTAGGGGGCAGGAAAGTGTATTAATTTTTTCCATGTCACTACTAGTTATATCTATAATTATTAGTGATATTTTCTGTTAGTTCAAATCTATACTTGTTCTCTATTTTATTAAGTCCTTTTATTTTTCGCACAAGTGCTGTACCTCAATTCCCAAATATCCCTGATTTCTAACTTGATGTTACCCTAAGAAGACATAATAAAGTTATGTGGGAAATACTTGCACTTAAAGCTATAATTCCTTTCTGAAAGCACCATTATTGCTCAAATTTCAAAAATAGGGATTGCAAGGAAATCTGTATTTTGAAGTGCATTTAGAAGCTTAATTTCAGGGTGTTTCAAAAGAGATTAAGAAATTGGGAAATTGCAGAGCATAGAAAATTGTAAATTGCCAAATTGTAGTAGAAATTTTGAGAAAGAATTTGGAACAATTGGAGGGTAGTTGATGCGTCATGAGACAGTGGTCCATACCATTCTTCTCACAGATGTAGAAGCAGTCCGAGATTCCATGCTTGTGGATGGCTTGGGTATTTCCTAAAGTTGACAGAATTTGACGAGGAATTAGCCACATAATTTATGAACACATTTGAGGAAGGAAAGGAAAATGTATGGGGTTTGACAATTTTGGCAATAGAGGAATGCATTGCAGAAGTGATCAGGTTGGCCACAATTGGGGAGTATTATCCTAATGAACACGATGTTAGGTCAGCTTCAATGAGGTAAAAAATAGGGTTGCAAGCACATGTCACTTCCTTCCCCATTCAATGGGTTGTTGATGCACATTATAAGGTATCCCTATGAGGGAAGGTTCTCCCATTAACATGCACACCATTTAAATTGATTAGCTATATCAGGCATAATTTTCCAGTAAACATTCTAATTTTTCTATATAATATGCTGATCATTAGTGCTGAAGAAACCCAGAAAGGAAACAAAAATTCTATTTCTCACCATGCCCTATTTAAATTATTAGTTGAAAGATCCCTTAGAGATGTGTCTCCCTTGGCATGGGATGAATTTTTTTGGTTCAAAACTTTGCAACATCAGGATGAGATTATTGAACAACCTGTTAATGAGAGTGCAACACATTCTGAGCCAGCTGATGAAACAACTACCCAAGAAGGAGAACTTGAAAATATTAGGGAAAATGAAACTTCTCCTACTCCCAAGGGAAATGTACCTACCTCTTCCCAAAAGAGAGGAAAAAATAAAGATTGGTGAAGGAATTTCAGTTCCTGAGAATGAACCCCAAAACCCTACGATTTTAAGAAGTAAGAAAAGGAAGTTGGCTCCTATAGAAACTACTCCTGCAGCAGAGAGACCGAAGAAAAGTACTAAAAAGAAAGTTGTGGAGGTTACAGAGATTCCCTTGTGGAGAATTTCTTGGATGAGAAGAAAAATTACATAAGTTTTCATAGATATCCAAGTTGTTCCCTTAGAAAAACTTGCCACTGAACCCCATGTTGAGTATGTTTCAGATAATTCCCTAGTTAGACCAAATATTCCAGATCTTTTCCAGAATTCAAATGATTTATGTGATAACAAGCCTCCCACATACCAGAGTGAACCTAGAGAAAGTCATAAATTTTTTCAAGAAGGTAGTCAGGAAGAACTTCAGTTGCCTCAACCATCAGAGCACTCTCACTTTTAGAATGCTCTAGTACATTTTAGGAGAACTTGGTTCACTAACTATTTAGAGTAGGCCTATAGAGAAAAGAGGAGACAAAATAATCTACCAGAAGAGTTTGTCTTTCCTACTCTGTAGTCCATTCTTTTCAGTTTGTCCAATCAGTTTGTTTTTAAGACAAATCTATAGAAGGAAGAGAGGAAGAAGATGCAAAAAATGATTGTTGTCACATAGGTTTGCACCCTTGCTGAAAGCTTCTCTAATAGCAACCTAGTGAAACATGGAATCAACCTCCAAGCTGTGGGACTTGAACTACGAGGTTGAATCTCCGGAGAAGGCCGGCTTCCTCTACTATCCAGATGCACCTAAAACTATCTCTTGCAAGGAAAAGGGAGAAGGAGATGCAGAAAACAAATTACTTGAAAGGGAAAGGTGATACACCAAGATATGGCCTACTTTCTTCTGCCTTGAAACTGCACTACACATCCATATAACTCAACTAACACAACTTCTACCACATGATTCTCAGCAAACATGTGAAGGTCAGAGACTAAAACTACTACAAGGGAAGAGAAAACTTCTCAATACAGTAATCTAAGTGAAAAGGACACAACACACAATGAACCAGAATCAGTTTGATCAATAAAGGGTAAAACATCTACTCAGTTATCAATTGCAAAAGAGGATAAACATGAATTACACAGAAAGAGGCACAAGGTCATTACAATAACAGCAAGCTGTCATAGAACCAGAAGAGAAGCAGATGGATGAAAAGAATTAGACATAGGAGTAAAATACTACAAATATCAGGCTACTTTCCAACCCTTTACAAGATGAGCCTCGACTCATACTTATACAATTCTTGAAGCCAACTGCAACCTTTGCAATAACTTCTGATCAGATCTTTTCTGTCTAGCCACCGCCTAGCCCCTGATAGTCATCACCTCAAAATATCATCATAAATGTTCATCTGCAGAAGCGGCCATGTCACTCTAGAAGAGTCACAAAAGTCTTTGAAATCCAATAACTGCTCTGCAGACCTGTCAACTGTATGCTCTGATCCTTTCAAAATCTGATTTTTGCAAAATATCTGATTCCTTTCATTCTAGAAGATCTGATCCTCCTTTACCTGGTCGTTCCCTGAATTTCCTCTGAATTCTGCAAACTGAGACAAATCATTCTGCTTGGTCGCCCACTTGCAGCCTTCCATATTCTATTTTTGTTTCATGCGCGAGTGCGCGACGAGCTCAATTTCCTCATCAATCGCTCAGTCGCGAGCGTATCTTTCTTTGTTTATAATGTCTGGCGACAGAGCGACGAGCACATCTTTTCTTAATCGCGGAGTCGCGAGCCATGCTTGCCTTTTATCTTTTGCTCAGCGACTGGGCGACGAGCCTTCTATTTCCTTCGGTCGTGCAGTCGCCAAGACCTTACTCTGTCTTTCATTTTATGGACGAGTGCGCGACGAGCCCTTTACTCTTGTTAATCGCTCAGTCGCGAGCTGTTTCTCTTTATCTTTTCTTATCCAGCGACTGAGCGATGACTCATCTTTTTCTTCAGTCACGCACTCGCCAGCTTCATTCCTTTTAATCTTATGGCTTGGTGACTATGCGACCATCTCCTCCTTCTGCTCGGTGGCACAGTCGCACACTGTTTTATGTCCGTCCTCATTTTGTAGCGACTGAGCGACGAGCAGCTACTTTTACTTGTCGCGCACTCGCGCTCTGCCCTCCTTTTTCTTTTCCCCTGGCGACTGGGCGACGAACTCATTTGCTCCTTTGGTCACTCGGTCGCAGACCCTTTTGTCCTGTTGAAAACGTCAGCGCAACTGCACGATGCATTCCCATTCGAGCTCGTCGCTCACTCACGAGCCATCACCGCATCATTTTAAAACACTTACGAGTGCGCGACAAGCTCCATCTTTTCTACGGTCTCTCGGTCGCGGACTTGCAACATTGATCTCTAAAGACATCGCGACTGAGCGATGAGCTCCCGGAACAACTCGTCACCAACTCGCGCACTGCTTTTCATTCCTCAAACTTGATCCGCGACTAGGCGACGACAGGAAATACAACTCGTCGCCAACCCGCAGACGGAAAAGACCTCTTCAAAAATAGATCACGATTGCGCGACGACTGCGATTGGCAGCTCATCGTGCACTCACACAACTGGATGACTTGAACATAAAATCACCACAACTGCGCGATGAGACAAGAATGAGAGTTTTAAAAGGATCTAGCCATTTTTTGGGTGGGAAAAACACAGGAGATGGCCAAATTGCATGGGAATGAAAAATATGGTCAACATTTTGGCGACCTCTGCGGGATGTCAGCCTGCTAGACATTTGAACCAGTGGCCTATTGACATCTATTGGGCATGGAGTCATCTCAGAAAACAAAAAACTTCGACAGGGGAAAAAAATTGTGCACAAGCGCTTCTTGGAAAACAGGAAACCTAACCTAGAAAACTGGAAGAAAACAGGAAACCTAACTTAAAGCTAAACTAACCAGTGCAGACACTGGTCAAACAAAACCATTCACTGGTTCTGAGAAATATCTGCCTTTCCTCCTCAGTTTAGGATAGATTTCATGCTCAACAGCAGCAAAGAAAGCATAAAACATAGGCAGATGATCAAATATCCGATTTACCATGTCTTGAAAGATATAGATGATTAATACATCTACCTCATTTAATTGATCAAATGCCCTATTTCTCAGGACTGGATGAATGATTTGAAAATGTTCTAACTTGGCTGCAAATGTATCCTCAGCCTTACCTTTTAACGGAGAATTATGGTCAGCTGCCTGAACAGCTACTCTTTCATTGTTGACCCCCATTTCTGCCAAATACCTGATGGGGCAGCCTCTGGAGCGTGGAAAATTAGAAATGCCTTGGCTGGCTCCATGTTGCTGTTCATACTGGTTCTCTTGCAAAATTACTTGCCAATCCAATTCTTCCTTCTCAGTTAGAGGATTATCATCCTCTGCCAGGACCTCCAACAAACTATCCAAGCTATCAACTTGTGGAAAGCTTGCAGCCTCAGGTCCAATTTTGAAATCTTCATTACTATTCAAGGAAGAACATTCTTCTTCTATAATGGAAGAAGGCAAACATTCAAAGTTTAGAGTAGCCTCCTCCAAGGAACAAAAATCGGGTCCCTGTAACAAGCCTCCATGCTGCTCACAAATCTCTACCACAGGAAACAATGATTCCTCACCCAACCTGTCACAAAAACCTTTAATGATGTTGGAAAAATAAACCTCTTCAAGGTTTTCATTTATTTCCTTGTTTTGGATAGTCTCTTCTATAACTGTAACCTCACAGAATAGCAGGTTATCATGATGATCCACATCCTTTTGTAGCTATAGACCCTCCTCTGATGTGGTCATGGCCATATCCAACTCTTCTTTCTCAACAAAGCCAGGGAGCTTGTCAAACCAAAACATAGACTCCTCCTCTTGTTCTGGTTGACCCTCACCCATAGGTGATGGTATGGTCTCTTTTTCATCATCAACAAAGAGGGGAAGCTCATCAAACAAATATGCCAAGAGCACAGGCTGGACATCCATCACTTCCTCCATAACTTGCTGTCCTTCCTCATCAGAGTCATCACCCTGCACTGATATCTCAACCTCTCCCTCCTTATCACATGAAAGCTCATTTGCCACAGGCCCCTGCTCGGATACTAGAATAGTATCTTTGAAAAGACTTGGCATCTTAACACCAGGAGGCAGAGTCCATCGGGGCACCCACCCTACTTCATCTTCCTGAGAGATCAGAGGGGCCTCTTGGGATAAACAACCCCCTTGAATAGGTTGCTCTGGCAGAGTGGTAGTCTGAA
>MU225383.1:481116-492646 GCA_018584345.1 Thuja plicata
CCATGGAACATGCCTGATGAATTTAAGGAACTATCATTTCAGGGAATATAGGAACACAATTATGCTATATTTTCTCTGCGGTCAATACTCTGTTGAAGCGGTTATCCAGTCTTTATGATATTTGTCATGGGCTGTCACATTATCCTTTCTTTATGGCATGAATTAGTTAGACCTTATCTTTAGGTTTAAATAAATATCAATCATCTATATAAAGGGATATGATTGTTAGATTTTAGTTAGTCAGATGATTGTACCATTTCTGCAATTGAAAGAAAAGTTACTCTTTTAGTTTTCGTGTATTATTTCACTATGATGTAATCAGTTTTTCTGGAAATACAATGAAGGAGTGATTTTGAGTTATATTATGTGTTATTATTTAGCAAAATCTGACCAAGTGGGACCATTTGGAAGGTGGATTAGAGTAGACTAGGTTAAGTTGTTTAAATCAATTACATCATTTCAAGTAGAATTTATTGTTTCCTCTTGCAACATTATAACTTATGTATGTTCTTGCAACACCTATATGGATAATCATATTGAATTCTTTGGGTTGATAGAATAGGTTAAATTTGAACTTATATTTGTCAACATCAATTTAATTAAGTAGTTGTGTGTGTTTACTTTCCTGCAGCAATAGTGTAGGTTCCTTTCATGTATTTTCCTTCCTGCAGCTTAAGTAACATGACTCTATGAGAGACTTAGTGCACAAATCGTGTTGTCCCATTTAAAGTATATGTCCCTGGGTTGAAAATTAAAATGCACTTCATGATAGGGAAAATAATACTTAGTTTGAATACACTATTCCTAGGGGCAGCTTTGGAATGATAATTATTACCTATTGTGGGGTTGTTCATTGATGGCATTACAAAGAGAGACATGATGAAGAAGAGGATGATGAGACCTAATAGTCAATTCAGTTCCAGTAGAAACAAGTTTTTGAATCCTTGAGAATCTATGGAAGGATATTTTGGGAATCTTGTATCCTGGCCCTCTTTGTATCAATATCAGTTAATAAGTGATACTGGCACGACTCTTGAATATGTTATTTTTGTTGGGAGACACTCTAATTTCCACATGGACTAACAATTATAGGCTCAAACATGGTTAGAAGATAAAAAAATTTGTTAGGAAGTAGGAGATAAAGTTAGGGAATATTTTTTTAAGGGGAAAATGCATTTTGTTTTTTTCTAAGGGAATCCTTTTTTAACAAGAACTGCTTGTTAAATGAAAATGTGGCATTTATCATCTCTAGCCTGAAGCTTGTTTTATCCCTATTTTCTACAAAGAGAATTCATAGCCATGAGATAAGGGTTTCAAATTCTTGATGGTACTAGTAGCAAGTCTAGGTGAAAGGGAAAATGTTGTAAATCTGATTAGAAAGAAAATAGATGAAAGTTCAGTGTCAATTTTTACGTAGGGTTTGGAATGAATTAAATTGTATCTTATCTTATGAAATAAATAACATTAGAGTTATGTATAAATATATTTCATATCCGTCTCTCCAATGTACAATTTTACCATATTTTGAATGAAATGAATCAAGGTTTTTTCTCATTCAGCGCACTGTTGTGGTGTATGTAATTTTAATATCCATACTTTGATCTAAGAGGTCAATTAAATGCTTGAATAGAATTATAGATTGGTAGGTCATGTGTAGGGATTCTGATAAGTGTTTCAGGTTGATATTTTTTAATGGGATATATTTTAAGGCAATATTATCCTAGACATTGTGCTATATTCAAGATTTTTTATATTTCAATATTATGTCTCATAAGTTCTAGTCCCCAATGAAATAAGGTACTGATCATAGGTTGTAATTGTTTTACTGTCGGTATTGTGTTCATTTTTATCTCACACTTGCTACAAAATTATTAGATCACACATAATCTTTAAATTTTATGTAGTTTTTATGTATTGTTACCATCTCATACTCCAATAGGTAGAGGATCAATGAGAATTAGCTATTTCATATAATTATCCCTCTTTGTTGATAACTTGTATGAGATTATCTGCTTTGTGTTAGTGTTATTTAAAAAGTGATGCACAAGTGGTAGATACACTAAGGGATCACGCTCCTGGGTTTCACAGAGCCCAAAGTGCAAAAGGGTTTGATATATCCTTGTTAGTTGGTCCAAGTCTCAGAGATTATTAATAATTGGAGTTTTCTTCTCCATAGAAAATTGATGGATCAACTTGGTTACTATTTAGTAGTGTAAACCCTTTTCTGGAGCTAACAAAATGGCGAATCTACTATGGATAGAGACGAAAACATTGTGTTAAATATTCCTAGAGTCTCTGGTGTTCTAATTTTAAAGTCAACACCCAATTTAATTAGCCCATTTGAGTCACCAATAAAATGGCGACTCTACTAGGGAATATCAATCAGGCCATCAAAAGCCACATCCATTTCTCTTTAGAATGTTGTTCCTAAATTATTTAACCCAAAAGGAATCCTTGCATAAACATAGGTTCTCCAAGGAGTGGTGAAATTTGTCTTGTATTTTTCTGACTCTCTTACCTTCACTTGGTTGTATCCTGAAAATCCATCCATTATAGATAATAACTCATTTCTAGTAACCTTTTGCAATAGAGCCTCCATATTAGGTAATGCATAGTTATCTTTTAAAGAAGATATATTTAAATTTCTAAAATCCACACATAATCTTATATCTCCATTCTTATTTATAACTGGGACTAAGTTTGATACCCACGTAGAATGTCTTATAGGCACTATTATTCCTGCATCCCTTAATTTGACAAGATCTTCCTCATTTTAGGGGATATCATTGGGTTTATAGGATGTTTTCTTTATCTAAAAGGATATTCATCTAGCTTTAAAAAGATTTCATGCTAAAATAAATCTTCACGGTAAGCTTTAAGCTCATCATATGACCATTCAAAAATGTGCCTATATTTTCTTAACAAGCTTATCAAATTAGCTTTGATCTTAGGAGTGAGCTTCTTTCCTATGTATACTTCCTTAGGAGTATAATAATTTATGAATTTTATCTTTAAACTTCTTCATACATTTCACTTATCTTACCCATCTTAAGAGTTTCTTGCTCATCAAAAACTCCTTCAAGTACCACCAAGCCTCTGGGAATTTTGTTTGTCTTCAGCTGCACCACTTCCTTTCCAAAAAAAGTTTCTTTTCCATCTTGATTCTCAACATATCTAGTCTATGATTTGGTCCTCATATATGTCTTCATTTATCAGAAATTTGAGAAGATCTCTGTCAACTTCAAACACTTGCCAATTATGCACATTGTCAGGAATTGATGGTCTATTTTTCATCTCAATCTGCACAATCTCATCAAAAGGAACATCAACCTGCCTAATGGATAAATTATCCAACAAGTTTGCAAAGGAATTCTCATATCTTTCTACCCATTTGATTGAAAATGCATCAAAAAATTCAATTAAATCTCATACTAAATTTCTATATTGCTTTAATCTAGGATTTTTGGTATTGAATTTATTTTTGACTTGAGAAATAATTAAATCAGATTCACCATAAGCATCTTAATTCAATATGAGTTTTAAATTTTTAAATTGAGGATTAATTCTTCATACTCTGAAATATTATTTTTACTATTGGTATTTTAAACCGTTTATGCTTTACAAAGATACCAATATACCTTAGGTTGATTTTAAGAGTGGGTAGCTCCAAATATGGAAGATCTTAAGGTAACTAGACCAACTATGGGGACAATACTTCCCTCTACACTTATGGCTCTACAAAACCAAGGCTCATACACCTAATCCAGATAAATATTCAACTCTTCACAACTCTTTGCAATTCTAGAATTTAAACAATAGATAATGGTAAGAGAGTGCTAAATGTTAACCACACATTCATTGACTCTCCATTACCATGCAAGACATACAACCAATCAACCAAAAAACATGAAATAACTTGGGAATGGTTTTCATTTAACTTTGAAAAATATATCCGAACCCAATCAAACATGTATTAACATAGGATGTACTAGTTTCTGATCAGTGCTTTATCCATTGGGAAATATTTCTAGTCTAGGAGTTGAATATAGAAACCAACTATTGTCAAGGAGTCCAAGCCATAAACCCAAAAGATCTCAGACCTAATAATACTTATAAGATCCTTCTATAGACAAACCAAATGAGCCTATGTCATATCCAAAGTAAGAGTTAATTTGATCCTTGATAAAAAATGAGGAATAACATCATATACATAGATAAACTCTATGCAGTGAGCCAGAAGATCCAAAACTCAAAAGATAGACACAAAGGAGAGACTTGAATCTGAACTATTATATTAAGTATGAAGGATCCTACATCTGTATCAATATGTTTCAAAATACATGCCACTTCAACAAATGCAAAAGATCTAAGAAACTTTCTATTCTGTCTCAATATAGTCTAGTACAAATCTGTTATATCCCTCAGATCCAAAAGGATTGGAACCACACTTGGGCCCAAAAATCCTAGAACCATTACAAAATAGAAAAGAAGGATATTTATAGAAGAAGGAAACCCTAGAGTTGATATCCATCTGACACCTGTCCTTCTTATGAAATCCAATTTAGTACAATCCTCCCTTTCATGACCGACCTTTCTCCAAAAGAACATTAAAAGATTTGATCAGATGCACAATCACTAAATTGTCTTGCCTTCATCAAGTAAATCCTTCTCTAAATGCCACCCTACATACAATATAATATGAAGCCACCACTCAACTCAAGATGTTATATAACGGTGCCCATCATTAAGGCAGAAGAGACAGAGAGTTGACCTAGGGTTACAAAAGATTTGAAAATCTTCACCATAAACCCCAATTATCATCTCTAAACATAAATGCATAGTGAACTACCCAATTTCTATCCAAGCAGCTCCCTACAATTGTGCAGACACAACCCAAGAGATTATATTCATCAATTTATTGCTCTGCAACAAACAACATAGCCCACCGCCTGAAAAACCCTTAGGAAAGGATTTAAATATTCAAAAGTTGGTTGCAACGGTCAGTTCAGATACTAAAAATGACATCAATAGTTTAGATGTAAACCCCAAATTGACTTTAAAACATCACCATCGATCATCCCTTAAAATACCCACAATCTCATCAAAAGAAACGCATCAACGATTCTTCAAATATCCATGTGGCAAAATATAACTGCCCTCTAGGATTCTTTATCCTTTCTTGACCTATGTTGACCAACCTAGATAGGTGTCATACAAGAATGAACCCGCAAAGACTATCCTTCATGCATCTCTTGATCAAGGTTTAGCATTTGTCATCTGATCATATCTATCATGAATATCCTTTACCCTACCTTAGCTCTGACCCCATGATCATAGGATGCTACATGCCAATTTATCATGAAGCCTCAAAGGTTAAATCTCATTCACTTTCCATTCCAGGCAATGCGCTTACCGTCTGATGAAAACTAATTTTCACAATGCTTATCTTAACCACTTCCATGACCATGTCCCACCAACTGCCACACATTGAAAAGGTGTAATCCTATGAAGGTTAAAAAAATTGCACCATCTGATTAAGGAAACATGCCCACCGTTGGATTCATTTAGATCTGCATGAATCTTATCTTCCTTTAACTCTAGGAAGGACATGTGGAAGCACCTCATGGGCCCATGAAGCTTCCTTTCTCTCTCTTTTGACCATCAAAACTACGCAACAATCCTCCACATGTCACCACATGGAAGCCTTTGATTTGTTGGGACCTCTACCACCTCACCATCCAATTTATCCCTGCCACCTGTTAGCCTGCCATATTTTGTGTAGTCACAAATCTATGATTTGACTGGATCTGTCATGACTAGGATTACGATATAGCACCTTGCTGACACTTATCACCTTCACCCATGTCATCTGGGAATGGGCCCATAAAATAACCTTCCTATCCACTAGCTAGCCGCCACATCACTGCATCATCCATGAACCACTGACCAAAAATCCACACGCCTTTTGACACTTAACCACTTTGAGCTTGGACATAAAAACATCAAAATTTTCCTCAGCATAGCCAATGTGTAATTAAAGACTTAAGGCACCTATGATCACAATATATACATGTGGTGACTAGGTGCAAAGCCTCAATGGGTATCTTCCTTGCATCTTTTGTTTGAGGCTTTACACAAACTGTTAGATGGAAAAAAATCTGTCCTATCTTTAACTCATCACTGACGAGCCCCATGATCAGAGAACTGACATGGGTGGACATGGTGCAATTCCTTAAATGTTATATTGACTACATCTGGTGATTGAGGAATCACACCCACCGTAGGATTAAGATAGACTTTCTCATGACTTATCCTACTTGAAACCCAACCATTTTCCACATGTCCTCCTATCACAATGCCGCAAAGGTTTAATAGTCATACATCTGATGATCACAAGATAATGCCAACCAATGGATCTAAATAGATCTGATAGTGTTGGAAAGATGGCCGCTAGCTGTTGAAGGATGGACACTTAGCATCAGAGCATGATACCTCGATGATTAAACTGAGATCATCTTGTGTTCAAGGCTTAATTCCTATTGTTGGATCAAAAGGGACCTACGTGATACATAGGAAAAGGTAAAATACCATGAGACTTACGACTTAGGAAAAATTATAGTGGTCCCGCTAGGAAAAATGAATTAAAGTGATGGCCCCATAGCCAACATCATTAAAACACATGGGTAAAGGAAACTTAAGTGATTTCAAAAAGGTAACACAAGATTATAACATGCCAAAAGAGACCTAGGGTTTTGCATGAAATGAACCATGGTTTAAGAAAAAGGCCATTAGGGTTTAAGAACCAGTGACTAAAACACCTGATAAAACATGACAAGGACCTTGGAACCATAAAATTTTGACAATGCTAACAGTGGCTCCAATTGGGGATGTATGTCTCTTGTAGGCATAACAAGATTCCAAAACTCTGAGCTAAGCACACCACCTATAGAAAGGGAAAACTAACTTATAGAAGACAACAAAAATAAGGAATATGTACAAACCTACTACAACAACCAGAAAAGATCTTCACCTCTGGTTCTTTATTGCCCTAATTTGGAAAAGTCAAACTAGGTTTGATGGCCCAAAGATATCATAAAATTTTTGATCCCACTTGCCTCTGTCATAAAAAAAATTCTCTGCTCCGTGCTCTAGAAACAAGATGAAAATATCACTTTCATCTGCCTGATCACACCTATTGACACTTTCCATTAGCTCAACACACAAAACATTATCAACATACTCACCATCTAAGCCTATTTGTACATCAGAAAGACATTGAAAATGTAAATTATGTGGCATATGCATGTTGCATTCATTAGGTAAAAATAAATTAGACCAATTGCAAAATTTATCATCTTTTGACTCATACCCACAACTGAGAAAATCATCATCCAGCTGAAAAGGAAAGCACTCATATTCTGACATATATCTGGTATCAATATCATTAGATCCACTTACATCAATAGTTTTCACATCAAAGGAAAAGCCATCAAATTGAACTTCATGTTCTTCATGCAAACATTGAGGAAACTCATAATTGACACATGATATGGTCCACTGTCTATATGATAGGAGACAAGCTTCTAGGAATATTCAAAATTAGACTTACATAAACATCAGGGACCACACGTATCATTTTAACCTTTTGTAAGAGGAGACATATCAAGCCTTGCATAAGAACAAGATTCAACACTATCAACTTCAAAACATGAAAATTCCATGTCATGATCCTTATTCTCCTCTTCAGCAAAGTAACCATCTTATATCTTGTCACTGGTTTGCATATCCATATCAGAGCCCCCTAAAGAAATCACTTGTAAATTATCAATCTTATACAAACCATTATTATCTATGTTGTAAGGTCAGAACACATTAACACATTCATCATGTACTTTCATACTTGGAGCAACTGAAAGATCATCCTGTTATGGTTCAATGAATGCTTTAGAATCTAAAAAAGACTCATAATCCACATAATCATCCCAAGTAGTATTCAACATTATGTTAGTAACTTCTTCATCATTTGAATTTGAAAAATGCTCTAATGCTTTCATCATCTAATATATCATATTCAATCTTGTTGTAGCCTAGTGACACAAAATTACAAGGAGAATCAGAAACACAAAAATCTTGACCATCTGATATATATTCTTTGTAAAACTCAATTTGTGTTGGGTGTAAGAATTGAGAGCTATCCCTCCCTGAATATCTCAGATATTCATAAGTCAAGAACTCTGAAATTTGTTCACTATGAAGTGAACCATTATCATCATTTTCACCCACTTCTGTTATGTAGTCACAAGCATCATCTTCATTTATGAAATCACCATCTTCTTGCTAACTAAAGACATCCTCTACCTTATACTGAGAAGGATCATAAATTTCATGATCGCAAGAGATAACATCCATAGTAGACACATCTTTATCATTTTGGTTTCTATCATTCTCAATATCAGCATCACTAGGTACAACCTCATGTGTAACCTCAAATTCAATATTTTCAACATTAGAAATTTGGATTTGAACTTCATGGCTCATATCATCTTCTACATAGGAATCATCGCAACAACTTACATCTGCATCATAATCCTCCTCTTGTTGACTACACATATCTTCCTTAAACTAAGACAAGAAATCTGCACTATTATGTTGAGAATAAAAAAAAAATCCATAGATTCAACAAAAATACTCTCCACTATAGATTCATCTTCATCATCTTGATATTCACTAGCTTCATCATTAGCACAACTACAGTCAGCATCAGATTCATATTTTTCAATTGATTCTATCCATTTCCTAGTATGCTTAATACGTTCCTCCTTTAAGGAGGATGGTGAATGAATTGGTTCAGGAAAACAAAGTTCCAAAAACAAACCAATATATGTAGACTCTAGAAAATCCTCAACACCCCTTGGAATCTCATCATATGCCTTAGAAAAAAATTCATAAAACAATGTGTTGGTTCTTCCTTTCTCCTTCCTACCTTTTTTCTTAAAAACAATATTGGAGGCTTTGTTTTCTCAATGCAATATCCTTGTCCATTTTTTCAAGAACTTCATCATAATTTGGTAAAGACCCTCCACATTTGGACATAGTAGAAAACCTAACCTCTATGTCCCCCATTTTCAACTAATACATACTTCTACTTGATCTCGCAAAATGAAATTATAACCTTGAAGAATGCAAACCTCTATCCACAACTTGTTCCTTCTCTTAGTGCTTAGATCACCTAATAAGGAAAAATTTATAACCTAAAAATAAAATACATGGACGTGTTGCAACAACTCCAAAAATTCTGATCTAAAGTCACCTTCACATCACCTTTCAGAAACCTTTGGTAGAGTTTCTACCTCTTTGTAGAGGAAAAGTTTGAATCAGCTGAGAAATCTTTCCCAACTCTATCCTTGTTTAAAACCAGAAAACTTACAACACACCCCTAATATGGTCTCGTATTAATTCCTCTTTTGATTATTCTCTTAGTCATAGGAGCCTGAACATCTTCTTCATCTCCACTTCAAGTCCACCTCTTTCCTTTGTAGCCTTTCTTCAATCACGCACACTGGTGTAAATTAGTGAACTCAGAGTCGCCACTCACCACTTTTGAGATAGTATAAGAATATATTTAAGAAACTTTGGACTACTTGGAAAAAATGAAATGATAGATAAACAAACTCTGAACTCACTTTATAAGTATGAGGAATACTTCTTTGTAGCACATGACTCTATAAATAGTCTTTGGGATTGATTCATTAAAGAAAGGAAACAACTCTCTTAAACTCATTGATCATTTTCACTTCGGTTTCCCTAGTAGAGTCACCATTTTGTTGGTGTTTTAAAATTTTTATGCTTTACAAAGCTACCAATAAACCTTAGGTTGATTTTAAGAGTGGTTAGCTCCAAATATGCAAGCTCTTAAGGTAACTAGACCAACTATGTGTTAGAATAGTCCCAAAGGATAACTGAGAGGGGGGGGGGGTGAATCATGTATCATTTAATTAAATTATTTTCTCTTATTAACTTTAGAATATAATAAAGAAAATGCACATTCAGATAACATAATAGATGACAACACAATTTGGTTATGGGGAAACCAAATGGTAAAAAACCCGATGGTAATTAGTACCCACAATGAACTATACTTGTTTATAGTAATCCCTGTTAGGAGATATTTCAACCCTGTTAGGAGTTGTAATTTAAAATGCAATAAGTATAGTGACCTAGTTAAGGGTCGAACCCTATTAGGAGTCTTTTATAAATAACCCTGTTAGGGGTGGTGGACTCACTATCCAAAAAGCTCACTGCTTCAATGGTGAAGGCTACAACCTTCTGTAGAACATATATGCACTATATTTGATGATGAACTGTAGAGTAGACTTGCTATCTTGATCAGTTCCAATGTGTTGTAATCTTCCACTACTTCTTCACATAGACCCTTGATGAATGAAACACAACTGATATTCTACTCTGTACATTTTCTGTCTCTTTTCGTATCATTCACACTTAGCATTGCACAAATGACTTTCTATAAGTATCTTCCTTAAAGTGTGAGATCATGGGACCTATTAGTAAACTCTTCATAACATCCTTGTCAGCTTTACTAATCACGCAAGAATAATTACAACCGTGCAAATATAAACTGAATAGACACGGTGCTTCACAAAGTTGGCCTCACCAAATAAACTCTAACAATGTAATCTTGTTGAAACATGTTTGGTGCCTTTAGATAATTATCTTCAACTCATAAATAGTCATAAATATACACATGCATATCCCAAAGATAGGCGCAACTCAAGAACCAATGCAAATACATCAGCTCTATACAGATACACTCTAAAAACTGTAACTGCCACTAACAAAATTACACAACACAACTGAAACTTCATATCTGAGTCTGCGTGTATGAAAATAATATAGTAAAAATGTATACAACTTGAATATATCCATGTAAGGTGCTATATCATCATTTTGATAAGTACATATAGAATCACTACTGCATATTATACGTTGTCATCAATGACAAACATACAATCAACTAGCTGCCAGAGTAAATCTGCAACAATCTCCCCCTTTGACATTGATGGCAACATATGATATTAAAAACATCTTCAGCACATGGTGTCTTCTTTCTTTTTACAATATTCTCAATATCCTCATCAAAGATTCCTCTATACTGCTTTAGTTCTTCTGACTATTTTTATACTCCCCCAGAGTGTTTCAAGAATGAAACTTAGGGATAAGTATAAACCACTAAGAATTAAATGAAAGAATGACTGAGTCTTGGTAATTTAAGGATGGAAAAGGTACCTATGTACAAACTAATGAAACTATCACAAATGGAGTAAATGAGAAAAAAATAGTAGGAGACAAATCCTCTCCAACAAAGAGTAAACAAAATAGATAAGAGTGTTAGAGTAATCAGTTTACTCTTTTTCGGCTTATGCTTTCACTTAAGTGCATATAATTAATACTTTATATTAATTATATTGCGCATCCTAGCTTTTAGGTTTTAGGGTTTGTTCACCTTTATAAG